>CM076581.1:1693154916-1693353762 GCA_034641835.2 Pinus albicaulis
CTATCAGCTGCATGCTAATTTGAGGAATATTATACCATGTCATAACACGGTTTCATGTTCTGAAGGAGTTTACTCTCGAACCATGGAAAACACTTCGAGAATGATATATTTCAGGAACTATCCCAACACATTGGTTTCTCTCATGAGTTCGCTTCCCCATCCTACCCATAGTCCAATGATCAGGTAGAAGTTGTCAAAAAATTCCTTAAAAAAATGTTGCAATGTATGGTAAACAACCACAAAACCAATTGGCACCACATGGTATTTTCAGCCTTATGGATGTACCGCACAGTCGTCAAAAAGTCCATAGGATTCACACCTTTCTAATTATTTTATGGGGATGAATCCATACTCCCCATCAAATTCAATTTCCCCACCTTACACTTAGTCATCAAACTCCTCCCAGATACCTCGCCTTTAGAACAAAGGCTAGGAAGTTGTCAAAGCGAAAGTTGGGGCTTCGGGGGGGGATCACTTCAGCATAACGAAGCCCAAAAAAAGAGGACTAAATCCTCTTTCAACTACAATGTCACTCCCCGTTCATTTACAGAAGGGTATTTATTCCTTCGCTATGATGTTTTGAAAGCAACATTAGGACCAGAGAAATTAGAAACTTTATGAAAAGGCCCATACATCATTAAATATTATCTCCTTAATGGAGAATATGTGTTAGCAAATCTTGATGGGTATTTCCTGTATTGTACCATGACATTATTTTTTTTATTATCACCTCATCATGGATATATGCTAAACTATTCTTTCATCATATTTCACATATGGATCATTCACCAACCTATCATCATGAATTTGTTGATGGTGCTTCTCTATGGTCGTAAATTCTCGTCGCAGTAGCCTGGGCCATATACTCTCCCGACCTGACACCCTTCCACCAAAATGGGATTTGCATCAGGTCAGCCACAAACAATCAAGTCGAATACGATGTTTTAATAGGCCTCTTAGCCGATGCCTCTCACTTAGGTAATGGTAGCATGCATGTGTTCCTTGACTCCCAACTCCTTGTATCGTAGTGGAACAGAACCTTCAATATATGTGACCCTTGCTTTTTTGGAAGTATCTACATGCACAAAGGTTAGCTCATGGTATTGATCATATCACAATTACACATATACCAAGAAATCAAAATCATGTATTTTACCACATAGCTAATCAGTTCCTGGACTAACATATATCACATATCCATCATTATCAAGACACATAAACCACAAACATCATATCCATAAAATAAATGCAATAAAGTACATAAAATGTATAAAATAATATCATATAAGACACATCATGTAGAGCCACAAAAAATCATCATCTCATGTGTGTATATATATGTGTGTGTGTGTGTGTACAAAAAGTACATATATTGGTCATCACTAGGAAAAATAGAGTCATCAAAAGGGGACCATCCTCATAATGGGCACTTTCCTTGGTACATGCATAATAAAAATACATCTAGGATTTGGGTCCAATACCCCCATCACCCCCTACATGAGGCCCTCCACCCTCATCTGGTGCTGGAACCAAAATAGGACGAGTAGCTGCCACTACTACCACAAGTCGACAAAGGACATGACATCGTGCTCTATCCCGAGCCATAACTCTATCCATCGTTTCTTCCCCTAGCATTTCCCAACCTAGCTCAAGAATACCGTGGAGTGAGGTGGTCGCACGATCCCACGCATCCTCAACATCCCTTGCTTGCACCTATGTATCATTTGCATGCACCTCTGCAGCATCTTCCCTTGCCTCTACAACCTCTGCACGATGCTTTGCAGCCTCAGCTCACTCCCACAACCTCTCCATCTCAAAACGAACATATGAACTACCCCCCTCTCTCGAGGGCCCACCTATATTGAGATGACGACATTGAACCAATATCTTTGGGTCCTCCCACACCCAGGTATCTCTCTTCCATCATGGATCACATGTCGCACCAACACCACCCATACGATAAGGATCATTTCCCACCAAGAGGGCCAACGGACGTCTAGTAGGTCCCAAATCTGCAAGAAAAGATACATGGTATCAATATATAAATAAATATACATCATAAGTACATGTAAATAAACATAATGTAGAACAAAAAACTCACATACATGTCAGGCCCCAAGCATCACCTGGTGGTTAATCCCATATTTGGGTCTCCTCTAAAATACACGCCAACATAGGGGAACTCCAAGATAACCTAAGGGTTGGACCGAAACCAACCCTCAAAGATGACCATCCAGTATCTCTCCACCTCCCAATCACCTGCTCCATGGAATCACAGGTTCCCATCGTCGTATCCTAGGATTCCTTAGTGTTCAACCAGTATCAGCAGCATTGGGCACAACATCACAACCCTCTCATAGAGAATGTTTCAAACAACATTGGAATAACAATAACTCTGTGGCTGCCCCCTACGGACCTACGTAAGTTGTGTAGTCATCCCTCTATGAAGAAATTTTTCTCAGTCATAGAATATGCCTCCCTGAAGTCTCTGGAGGACGATAATCTGAGGTCTGGAAGCATGGTGTGGTGACATCGATCTAGCGGGCCAAACTATCATAACTAGATTCACTTGCTCAGTTATATCCAAAACCATCTCAATAGACACAACCTTAATCCAAAGGGTTTCACCTACAGTGGTCCCCCACCCACTCATTCAGGTCCACCTGACTTGGAGGTAAGGGATATCAGAGTACCTCTCCCTATGGTACCAACCCTGTAACAAAATAAACATCCACCTCTGTGGTGAATGTCAAATAAAAACCTCGGATATAAAAATACTCTTTACCTGAGTCCCATATCCCTATAAAAAAATGCAGGAAATCCCCTTGTGAGCTGAGCAACGGGTTCCAAATAAATTTCAGAAACCCCCATTGTGTAAGTGTTGCACTCACCCGAGCATCACCTACCACCGCTATGCGAATGAGATCCTAATCCTGCTCTCGCGATCTCATCCCTATCCTACCCAAAACATGAAGAAAAACCACAAATTATCCTCCCAGGCTTGAAATTTTCCTTTATGTCAGTTTACGTGTCTGTTTCAATAACAGGCTCATGGCCACGCATCTATTCCTCAAACAAGTGCATGATGTTGCATAGTTGTTACCCAGACAGTTGTGCACCTGCATGACTGTCATCCCCACACCCACTAGGACATTGATCACTTGTTCATGTGTTTTTTTTATCATAGATGCATGGGTCGCACAACGATTTCCTAGATAGTTGAATGCCTATGCATATAGAACCCCAAAATTCATGGGGTCCTCGATTCGATGATCCCACAGTTTTGTTTCTCACAGCCATGAAATTGTGTGACTTTATGAACCTAAAACGCGCGAACTTCACACAACTCTCTCACAATCACCCATGCGAGTTGTGTTTTTGCCTAAAAAAGGCCTATACATGCCATCCTATACAGCCTGCCTTCCCTAGCGTACTAAAATCACAAATATCAGATAGTGTCCTCTTACCTTTATGTCCTCGCACGCTTCTCGGGTACATAGGTTGACCACTACCGAAGAAAAAAACCCCTAGACCTAGCTCTGCATTCCATGTCAGCACGTACAAATGAGGTGGCATATGGCCCACTTTTCCCTATATATCGCCCTCTTCATCATATTCTAGAGCCTCGTTCATGAGTTCATGACCTTTGTTTTCAAAACCATTGATGACACAAGGATCAAGACTAAGTCATATTCATCATGGAACCATCAATTCCATTTTGACATTAGACACATTTTTTGGGATTTTTTCTCATTTCAGAGTACTGCTTCAGGTGTGCCTTCCATGTTCTTCGATTCATCTTGTTCAACACATTTAAGCTTATATATGATTTCATCAAGATATTTTCACTTAGATTTTTTGGTTCTCGAAGTTGAAGGTATTCTAGTAGTTTATCATCAAATTCATCCCCTCGGTGATCATCAATAGTTAAGGTATAATTCTATACTCAACATGATAGGATTCCTACAAAAATTTGCATATCCTGACATCAATTCTTAAAAACACACCATAAGGTCCATCACCTCGACTACATTTACCAATGCCTTCCCTATTCACGTGGTAAACATCTATGCCAGTAGATAGCACCTACCCATACATGGATCACCTCATTTTATAAATCAACATATACTATCGAGATCCATGTCCATCCACTCAAGCCTGGGAGCCATCTCATTTGCATGTATTGAAGATCAACCTCATTCTCCTCTTCTTTACTTATTGCTTAAGAACGCCACTCTCAGGCCACCTCATTTATTTATTTTTCATATAAATTTGAATGCACTTTGGTGTTCTACATTAGGCCTATGATCCCTCCATATGGAATAGCCCATATGTGTGACTTCATCTACCTCACCAACCTCACATCAATCCCAACCAATGGGGCCCCCTCCCTCAGCAAAAAACCCTTACCTGCACCATTACATAGAATTTTGTTTCTTGGGGCACCTGTCTCTATGTTTGTACATCCAAAACCAATCTTATATTCTTTTGGAAAGTGTACAAGAATTTTTTAAGGAAAAGGACTCTCACCCATAATCTTATGTCAATTAACAAGTGGCAGCCCCTAGTCGCCTTTGGTTGGATCTCGCTTTCGTCACCACACCATGATACACTTTCATTCATCATTCATCATGCTAGTCATAACATGGTTATACCGACCCTAGATGTCCTACTGACTCCAGGGGAATTTCCCCAGAAAAATTGTTTTGACTGCCACCACTCACATTACAACTCCAACCTTGGGCAATTTATAGTATCCACCCATATCATCAATTCTTTTTATCATCACCTACCATACTACAATACTCTTTTTTCCTTGACCATGATTCCTTGAATCATCATTGTGGGCAGTTGGCGCTTCTTTCCTGTCAACTTCAACACCCATCTTCCAAGATCAAAGTTGTACCTTGTTTTCTCACTCTTATGGGACATCCTCGGGTGGCACAATGGGAATCACTATCACTCGTTGATGTCATCAATCTCCCTAACATTCAACACCCGCAAATTTTATCATGTTAGGGTAGTACCATACATTGTGATCGTTGTAGTTCTCTCATTTAGTATAAGACCCATGCATCCTTTAGCACCTCATTCAGTAGTGATTACATTTTGATATATGGGAGGTACCCATAATCAAATACTCATGCATCCTTTAGCACCTCATTAAATAACACTTCATTATAGATGCATGGGGACACCTAGTTCAGTGTATTTGTCAGAGGTGACCTTGAGGGTGTAACTAGTTATCATCATCAGCCATTGACATGCCAACCACATCAACACTGACTTGGAAATAACATTTCCTATATGATTTTCATAGCCAATCATTAGTTATAATAATGAGCATTGGTTATATTTAATTCTCAATTAAGGTTTTTCTCTACTCATATCCTCTATAAGTTTCGCTCTCTTAATAAGTTGTCAGAACATAAAAACATGATGCATTCTAGTTATATGATTTTTCCTAACCTCATACATCAGGGGGCAACCGTTAACAAAAAAAAATCATACACACATTTTGCAATCCATATAACACCTAGAGTCATCCAGTAGAGTGTACAGGTGAAGGCTTTCTAGTTCAAAACATCATGAAATATAAAAATCCAAAGTTATCCAAAGGTTCTAATTATAAAGTCTGCCCACGTTACTCACCCAAAGGCAGGAATTAGTGACTGTGCAGTTTTTTCTTCAATAGTCACGTGGTAAAACAAAATTTCGAACCAGCGGTTTAGGACCATTTCACACATGTGGAATTGGGATTCCCTAACATGTAGCACCTGGGGACATCCAATTTCGAGTCGACTTGGAGATATTCAGCCTCCAATGGATCCTCTTGTCCTAATCATAAGTAATTTTCTCATTAATGAAATGAGGAAGGGAAGAGGAGTTCAAATTTTTGTATAAACATGCCATTGGAAGACCAAAAACAAGAAGAAGTAAAGAATTATTATGTTGGAAATTTTTTTTCATATGAATCCATCATTTCATAGAGAAGATGATTTCACCATTGAGAGAGTATTCATACTTCTTTGAGAGAGAGAGAGAGAGAGAGAGAGAGAGGAATATTGTAAGGAGATTGAAGAAATAAAAATCCATGTTAAGGATTTTTTAGCACCATTTCTCAAACAATTCTCTCCAACTGTTTGGAAATCATCTATTGTATCTCTTCTACTTTCAACAGTCAATAAAGGGAGCCATTTTCCTAAATTTTGTTAACTTGTTTTCTTCATTAAGCTTTGTTCTTTGTGTTATCTAGCATAATTTTTTCCGTTTATGTTTATGTATGCATTGCTTCTATTGTTTTAGTTATTTTTTATTTAAGCTATCCACTAACAACTGACAACTGCCTTTTGACTCCATGTAGGTAACAACCAACTCAAAGTGAACTATTTTTGGTACTCCATAGCAGTGAAAACACAATAAAAATCCTCTAAAATGATCGTTACCCTAGGACTCAACTTTTGAAATTGTTGAATGTACTTTATGACTAGACCTTGTTGTTGAATATTTACCAATTGACTAAATAATGTATCACTTTTAATATCCCCACAATGCGCTATCAATTCCTCTATAAAAATGGACCAAGATATAACATAATCCTTTTTCCTTTCATAAATCCATTGATACCATAAATTTTGGTTTTGTTATAAAAAAAATGGATGTGATATTTACCTTTCATAAGGATTCCACCTTGTGTAGATCAAAGTATTTCTCGCTTTGGAATATTCATGTTATAAGATCATTACCATCAAACTTCTTCATATTGATCTTTGGAATGTAGTAGTTCCTTGGTGTTGACTTGAAGACATAATGATGTGGATATTCAATTGAAACTTCATGGTTATGGTTATATGATTAAATATTTGTGCTCTCCAATTGTGATAACATACTTGGCATATGTGATTTAGTCTCAACACCATGCTTCTCCTTTTGTTCATGATTTCCTTGGATCTCCATGTCCCTTTTGAGGGAGATATTTTAATAGAATGGTTTGTAATTAAGTTATCTCTTCTGTGATGGAATTTTTTATATTTTTCTTATTTTCATTCATATTATTTCCATTTCATTTTTCATTTCTCTCTTAAGGTTTTCCTGAGACCTTGATAAATCCACCTTTTTCAACATACAACGTTCCATTTCATTAACTTTTTTTCTCTAATTGGGAGAATCTAAATTGTAATTATTCACTTTATTCATAAGTATTGAATGAGCCTTATTAGTAAATTTTCTATATTTATTTGGATCCACATGAGAAAATAATAACAATAATCCTCTTTCTCATGATTTTCAGTCACCTAAAAACATGGAACTTCTAGTCAAAAGTTATGTTACTTGTAAGTCACATACCTTTAAAACATTGATTTAGAGGATATTTGAATGGCTATCCTTTTTCTTGATATATCTCTAACATCTGATCCCTTGTGAATTTGAAACTTTGGCCTATAATACTGTGATATGTCTTCTTTGCAATACCACAGGTTTGACTAGAATTTGATGTGCCAAGTGAAGGTTATAGTAACTTTCCCAAAACTTACTGATTTTTGGCCTCTTCTTATGAACAAAATTATATAGTGTGCCACATATTTGATTATTTTAATATAATTATGAAATTATTACTTGACATAATTCTATATGTATCCCAACATCTATGAATATTTCATGGTCTAAAGAGTTCCAAAAAATAAGTTATAGAAAAAATACACTGTTGACCTATTTGAAACTAATTTCAAGATCTGTCACAAACCCTAACTTTTACAAAGTATATATAAAAAATTATAGTGAAATAAACTATTAAATTTGAAATAGATGTTCCCCAAAATCTCACCTCAATATAATCCAAGTTTCATTATATGAAACTTCCTATTAAAAAGGTTATAGTGAAAATTCCGAACTGTTTTGTTTGAAACTTATTTCAAGGGCATTCAAGAATCCTAACCTCCTTAGAGAATATGTCTAAAAGTATAGAGAACCAAGATATTAAATTTGAATCGTACATTCCCCAATATATCTCCCAATATTTTCAGAGTTTCACTATCTGAAACCTCCCAGGAAAAAGGTTATGGAGAAGATTCCACACTCACATGTTTGAAACTAATTTTAGGAGCATTCAAGAATCCTAAGTTCCTTAGAGAATATATCTGAAAGTATATAGAAAAAATATATGAAATTTGAATTACATGTTCCAAGATATTCTCCCAATATTCTCCAAGTTTCACCATTTGAAACATTCCAGAAAAAAGTTATAGAAAAAATTCCAAGGTGACTTGTTTGAAGTACCAAAACCCTAGGATCATAAGCTCTAATAATAAATGTATTGAACCTTACGCCTTACAAATAATAAGAAACCAATAAATATCATCCTATTTGAGGGGTAATTCTCCATTTAAAATTAAGACAATGTGAAAGAAAAGATTTTATGATCCTAAAACTAGTTCTTCTTAGTGTGTGTGTGTGTGTGTGTGTGTTGGACAAAAAGGGTACAATTATGATAAAATGGGATCATGAAAAGTTCTAGATTACATAACAATATAAAAATATAAATGTAATCACCCATTATTTAGGCCTTAATAAACAGTTTTAGTGTTAACTCGTGGCTTATATAGGGATTAACATAAAAGAATACTAAGAATCCTTAACATAAGTAGAAATAAGGCATATGTTTTCTTGTATTTATTCATCCATAATCCAAGCTCTTTATGTGTTGTTGGTTTGGTATAATCATCACAAATTTCATCCAAATATCATTCAAGATCAAGGTATGCTCAATATTGTTTGACCATTTTAGATATTCTCTTTTCCACTAAGCACCGCATCCACATTTGAGACAAGAGAATGTGTTTTCACCAAAATTCAATTAAAAAAAAATGTAAATAAAGAACAATAGAAATATAGAGGAACTAGCTAAGTATCCACACATAAACCTAATGTAATATTCAATTTCGACTATTAGGTTCAAATTTTTTTTCTTTTATATATGTATACAATTGCCACATTTTGAAGTCATCTACCTACAGAATTGCATTTTTTTTTATCAATTACTAAATAATTTTGACAAGCATAGTGTGATTAGTTTACTGCCAAAGAAGCCTCAACAAAGTTGACAACAATAGCATGCACTATGTGCTTCCCTATTTTTATATTTTTTTTTTCAACTCCATCGTGAACCTATAGAAATATTTCTTTTTGTGCCCATGAACACAATAGAGACTACTTCAAGTATGTTGATTTGTATTGTGCTCATCAACTATTGATTTGTGGCCATATTTGAACGAGAGTGACATATTTTTCATTTGTTTTTATTAGGGATATGAAAATGGTAGTTGTAATGGGTCATGAATGTGGTTCCATAAATATAACTAAGTAATCATTCCTTTAATTAGAAGAATAAATAAAAAAATATAAATGATGGTGTAGAGTGTAATGGAAAAACTCGTGCTCTATCCCCCAATAGCCTCCAAGACAAGAATTCTTGAAACAATGATACTATAAACTAAATCATTAAAATGATGTTGTTGATCTCCAAGCAAGCTAAGATACAAGAATCAAAGGATTTTAAAATGTTCACCTATTACAAGGGTTTACTTGGGATGTTTGTGGTAGAACTATCACCAATTTTTTCACCTTTTGCATCCCCTTGGTGCTACCCCTGTCTAGGTGTTCAGTCTCTAGAGTATATTATAGGTTAAAATTTGGGGAAATTTAAAAAATGATAGGTCATGAATAAGAGAGAATAGGAAATTATCAATTCTCTACCAAAAAAATTCCAAATATTTAGATCCGATTGTGTCAATAGTCTTTATCTCAACAAATTTCATGTGTTTATCAAAAATTATGATTTCTTTATGTGAAAGAAATTATTCACTACATATGGACCATTAGGTTTAACATTTTTGAGAAACTGTATTGAAAAATCTGCGAAGATATTCACGGAGGCAAAGAAACATATGCTATGAAAAGCATGGAATTATTAAGGCATTGAAGCAATGCTTGGGGTGAGATGAAATGATCTAGGAAGAGATGTAAGAGTTATTAGAAAATATACCAAGCTTTGGTACCATTTCTAGGCTTGTGTTTAATAACTCCATGATTTATATGTAGTTTTATTAAAGAGATTCACTCACACACACACACACACACAAGTAAGTTTTGGTTTCATCCTCTCATAGATTGGATGGTTGATCTTATTCACTTGTAACTATTCATTTTCCTCAATTAAATATTTACAATATCTTACAATACCATATCTTAAGGATCTAGTATCTAACACTAAAATGTTCCTTACTGTTGTCTTCTTCCTTGATTCCCACCTGGTGATATCATGATATCAGAGTGGGCATAGGCTAGGGTGAAGGATTAGGAGGGCACCAAGGCTGATAGTGAGTATTATAATTAATATTGAAATGAGAATGGAAGTTCATACCTTGTTGGAATTTCCTTGTAGCTTATGGACTCTTTTGGTTGAAAAGGAACAATTTCCCCCATGCTCCCTTCTGCTACTTGGTATACAACCTTCAAACCTGGAAAATATGGACACTTATCAGTGGAGTTTTTTTCTTCGCATATAGAGATGACTTATATGAAATTCAAAGGAAATTCATTCCAAGGGTGTCTTTTAGTGCATTGGGGGCAAAATATGGCTAATTCATTTTTTGTTTCCTCTTTTTTTATTTTGATCTGCAAAGTATCCATCTACATAGAAAATTTGTGTAATATCTTGGTCTTCGTGTCTTCTAACATACTTCCTATTTCATTCTTAGTAATCAAGGAGGAGGATGAGGAAGGACTTGTCAAGATTTTTCTTGCCCTACTTCTCTTTCTAGTGGCTCTTGAATTATTTTTGAATACCTATTTAATATCATCATAAGTGAGAAGGTAGATATCTCCATTGGCTAGCAAGTTGAAGGTATCCATTATATCTTCTTTGACTCCCATCAAGAGTACTATTTTTAGGGAGTCTGGGTATAGAGTGCCATTATGTGCCCTTCTATAACTTAGCTAGAATCTCTCCTTAAAATCTTCTAGAGACTCATTTTCTCCTTGAATCGTTTTGAATTTTTCATCTCTGGTATCCCTTGCTCTATAGTAATCTCAATATTTTTTGTTGAAAGCTTGATGCATTTGATCCCATGTGGTGATTCTATTTCCTTCCAAGCTCATGAACCATCGGAGAGTTGCATCCTCAAGGTGAAAGGAAACAACTTTAGCTTTTGTGCAGCCTTGATGTAATCATAAGTCCTACATACAACAACAAACTCAAACATGAAAGTGTCAAAGACTTCTATGATAAAACCATAGAAGTGTGGTAGCATAGATGGGTTAATTATTTACATTCTTTCTTCTTTGTATGTTTCTCTAACAGGAAATGTAAACACTTGAGATTATCTATCTTTAGCCATAGTGTTGGTGGGGTGTCATAGTTTTTATCCTTTTGCAACTTCCTCAAATATCCTTGCTTTCTCACCAAAAATGACCTAAAATGACCCTACGAACAGGGCAACAGGCTCACATTCAGCTGAAAAGGGTTGGCTTCTAGTGGAAATGGTGGTTATTGATAGAAATTTTCTTGTATTTTCCCTAATTCTTCGAGGCATAAAAGAGAGGAAATTTGAAAAATAATCATTTTTTGTATATTTTTTGAAAAGATGCTATTGTGTTTTTTCTTTTTGTAGGAGATGAAAAATAAATAAAGAGAAAATAAACTAAAGGAAAAAGTATTACACACTTTGACACCACCTAGGAAATGATGCCAAAAAGTGATTGTATAAATTTAATTACTGGAGAGACATAAAATATTTACCGAGAGAAACATTAACATGGAAACAAAACTCAAACATGTAAACATAACACCATTTTTACCCTGGTAAAACCCCAACTCCAGGAAAAACCGGCTAACAAAATTTCATTATATCCTTGGCCAAATCCCTAGTCAAACCAGCCAGGTGACCCTTCTACTGTACCTTGGAAGATAGCCCCTGGCTAAGAAGAGGTCAGTGGCCAAGACATTTATTCAAAACTGTGAAAAGATCAATTTGTTGTCCTGTTTTTTAAAACCCCAGAAATATTAAATTTGCAGACACAGCATTCAAATATTCAATAGGAAAAACAATATTTCAAAGTGGCCTTCTGATGATGAATGTGATTTTAAATTGTAGTATAGTGAGAAAGATATGGTGAAAAATATTTAAAAAACAAGCTACCTGGAGAAGAATCTTTTTTCCTAAAATTTTAGTAGAAACATGGAATTATGATGTAATGAAATATAGAAAATAGGAGCGGATATTGAAGGTTTTTTAACTTTAACTTACATATATCAAAGTTAGTGAAACTATAATGCTAAAGGCCAACAACTTCATTACTCTTTTCTATAATAGAAAAACATTAAAATGAAATATTACAGGAAACACATATCATACTCAACATATTTCTGGAATCACTTCGAAATATTTATTAAAATCACCAAGAAGATTCAAAATACAAGGGAACTTGTGCTTCTGATGTCCAAAACTCGAAACCGCCACTTCTCCTTGAAAATTGTTTTTTTATAAGAAAATTACAAAAAGGACAGTTATGAAACTATCAACTATCCAAAATTGTCAACTACCTAACCTGTTTATAAACTAATTTTTCTTCCGAACATTACATTCTTAATGAAGATAAAATAGAAATACATCATTTTTCAAAACAAATTCTAAAACATTGTTGTAGTTATAGGTGGCATTAATTGATTGAGTTGGTTGAGATTCTGATGCAGTTGATGGTCCAACTTTTGCACATGTTTTTCTAGGTGACATCCACTCTCTGCATTTTTTCTATATTTTCATATCTGAATTTGGAATCTTGACAAACCTAGTATGTGCCATTCTGAAGTTAGTGATCCTATTGTAATTTTGTTTGCCAACAAAGAAACTTCTCATTAACCAAAACAACTGAAAATATATGTGCAACTCATTTACAATCGTTTCCCCCTTAAGAATTGTTGTCTTCTCATGTGAAGAACCAATTTTTCTCTTGGCTTCCACCAACAAGGTTTCGTAAGTCTCCCATGGAATTAGATTTCCCTGTTGATCCCAACATGAAGGTAGACTTGCTTTGGTTCTCTTATCAAAATCAATATTGAATTTCATAATAGCTTCTTTGACCTCTGTCAGATTTGTCTCAGTTGTTTTCCTGCACAAATTTTTCATAAACATTTTATTAATATCCAAAACAAGCTTTGTTCTATCTTCAATTTTTAATTCTCTTAAGTCCTGTGATGATTTTGAGTTAAGGAAATCAATCATTTTTCTAGCAAACTGGGCACATTGCTATATTTTTTTCTTGTTGGCAGCAATTATACTCTCCAGATCTCTGAAAATAGTATTTTCTTCTGCAATTAAAGATAGACTCCAAAACATTCCTCACTATATGAATGATGTCATTCCATATTATTTCTCTCGCTTAAATAAGGGACATGTTTCCCCTCACTTTTTCCTTTCATTCTTTGATCTCTTTAGAAGCAATCTTAAAATAATTTCTATACTTTGAAGCATTTTCTTGGGCCATGGTGTGAAGACCTAACCTAGATATTTTAAATGAACCTGGAGTTATCATTTAAATTAAACACAATATGAAGGAAAATAGCATATTTATAGGTCAACATTTATTTGATGATAACATACAAGTAAAATTCATTTGCAACATATTAAACAAGTAAGAAATTTCATTGTGGAAATTTACATAAGTAATCAACAATTGAAGAATACCTGTATCAATAGCTTGGGTAAGATTCTCCTGATTCTGTTGAGACACTCTTGTTGGGCTACCTGATTGGATTTACCTCTTAGCCAACTAGGAATGATTTCTTAGCCCAGGGAACCTCCACAGGCTCCCTAGCCCTCTGATCCCAAGTCTAACTAGTTGTAGTGTGTCCAAGTTAGAATCGACACCCTCCAATAGATCTAAGTTTGATTCCTCTCATTTTCCCTCCATTCCCTCCCTTCTCTTTCTCCACATTTCTCCTCCAAAATAAATTCATCCATTGCCAAAACAAATACCAAGGATCTCCCCCTCTCCTCTCATCCTCCTTCCCTTTTATGTCTCTTCGTCTCATCCACCTCAACTACTTACCATTAATTCCATGACTACCCCCTCATCCTTTTAATTCATTAACCTTGACTTTCTTACTATATCTTATCCAAAAGTAGATATGAATATAGATATTTTATTCAGAAATAAATTGGAGAAGACCAAAAAGTAGATTTGAGAAGACACATTGGGAATACAAAACTAGATATTTGATTTAGAAATAAATGTGAGAAGACCATACCTTATCTAAAATTAGAATTGAGAAGACACATTAGAAATTAAATAATAAAAAATAATAAAAGTCATATCAGTAAAAATAAATAAAAATACAAATTCACAAATGTAGATATTACTCAAAAATTATAAGTCAATATTTGTAGATTAATTAAACACTAATAAAAAAATTTCTTGATAGGATCAAGTGGGGCATTACATACACCCCTCCTTTAGAAAATTTCATTTCGAAGTTAGAGTGAAAATTATAGAATGAGTTTAAGATAAGTTTGACAATAGGCATAACGAAATAGAGAGAGATATAGTAGTCAAATTAAGTCAAGGAATGATACCACCTCCCATCAATAATCTCCAACTAACTTATAACCTCATATCCTTCCTAACCTACTTCCACTTCCATCTTATCCGTCCTCTGCTGCAATATACTCTGGCATCGGCTATACCAATCTAACCACTGATAAAACCAATATGGCGGAAGCATCAACTATATCGACCTAACTTCCCTAGCAGGCAACTAGAAACGTCATCACATGTCTAGGGGAGTGTGTCCATCACCACCCTCCCACAATTCCAGGCTTGGAGGTTACACGGTGGGAAATTCCTTCACCCCTCCTCAAAAATAGGGTCAACACCCTAATATGGACCACACTACAATGCTGGTTGGATACTTGTCATCAAATAATCCAGTCAGGTAGACTTGTTACCTGTCATTACACTTTACCCATGTCATAATAGTGCATATTAAGTAGATACAAAATTTAATATAACAATGTCCATCATACCATTCCTCATTGGATATGTCAACATTTCACCATCGGAAGAGTAGATTTCTATTATCATATATTTCTTTCCAATATGCAGGTTAGTTATCATTCATGTATGTACATAACAACCAAAACATATATAGATAAGTGATCCTAATTGTTATCACTATTAAAATTTTAATAACTTGGTCAGTTTATACTTGCTCCTAAGTCATGGTATTAGATAGGGTTTGAGTCATTTTTATGTTTTATAGGGTCTAAGCCATAGGTTACAAGTCTCATTTCATCACCAAGTAAAGTGCATAAACCTTTCTTTACTCTTTATAAGTCTCATGCCACGTTTTGAAAACCATATTTTAAGTCTTTTTAAAAAAAAAATTGAATAAGCCACAAAACCACATTTTTGTAGCGCGCTCAGTGTAAAAAACTTCTTCTGCGCTATGAAAACACTGGTCTTTTCATAATGCAAAATCCCAAAATCAAATTACCAACGCTACGAAATCAGGGATTCAAATTTTTTCAGTTTAGCTGTCACATCCGTCAGTTTGGGTTAAATTTTCATGATTATGGTGTCAGTCCATGAATCCTCCCTCATGCATGCAACCATCCAAAGTAGTTATGAAATCATTATGGGATTATTTAGGGGTCATTTTCCATTGGTCCTTTGCTAATTTGAAAAGGGGTTGGTTATCATTGATTTTATCTCATGCAAAGAAAGCACTGCATGCATATCTATTGTCAAAAGAGAAGCTCATGATAAGAAACCAGAGTTCTCCTCAAGTTTTCAAGCGAGGTAGAGTTTTCAATCAAGTGAGGCAGAATCCAATTGATGTTATGTCAACAGTTTCAATACTTGCTAATCTAGTGAGTTTGAAAATAATTGCTGATTGAAACAAGGTTTCTAATCAAGCGAGGCTGAACTAAATTTTCAAGCGAGCCAGTTCATCCAACAAGCAGGTCTATTATAGGTTTGTTGAAGACATAGGTTTTTCAGAAAGAAGATGACAGAAGAAAAGAGAAATCACATGTCTGGTCACTGTCTGAGAATAGAACCTGAAGGTTTACAAAGTCTCACAGGAGATAAATCTGTTGAAGAATCCTTAAAGAAGGTAGGGTGTTGGAGGTTCTGCGAAAAGCTTCAAGGAGGGCATAATCAAGTTACCAAAGAGTTTGAAATGAACTTCACAGGGTCAAACACAAAGGTTGGTTTCCTCAATTTACCAATTTCTCCTGAAGTTATATTAGAAGTCACTGAAATTCCAAGGGGGGAAGATAGATGGTTCAAGAATTTTAGGTTTGAAATGCAACCCTGCAAAATATTTTTGAAACCAAAGTTTATGGATACTGATTTGAACAAAGTTGTGCCAAGAAGTTATGTCAAGGATGCATTTTCCAATATGCTCTACAACATCCAAAGGTACTTCACCTGCGAAGGGAGATACCACAAGGTGTACACTTACCACTTTAAACTCTTATTGCATTTCACAGGAATAATCTCTCTAGACTTACCTTTCTTTCTATTTCGAAGTCTGGCCAAGATGGCAGACAAAGTACAGATGAAAACTCAGGCATGTGAAACCTCATTATTTCATCATGGTCTAGTCAAGTTAATAGTTTTGCATGAGCTTCAGAAAGTGAATAGAGAATGGTCTGCATTTCTCTTTTTGAGTGGAATAGGAGTTGAAGGAACAGGTGCTAGCCCTCAAGTCAAAGAAACATCTTCATCAAAGACTATTGAACCTACGGAAACAAAATCAAGAATATTTGTCAAGCTTAAGCCCAGGAAACAGGTTAAGGAACCAATGATAAGTACATCACTGAATATCCAAAGGACTCCTCAATCTGCATAGAAGAAGAGAACTCATGTCAAAGAAACAATTTAGAAACAGTCAACTAGTAAAATAGCTCAAAAGAAGTTGACTAGGAGTCAGAAGTCAAAGGAGAAGGGTAAGGCTGTGGTCACAGATAAAAACTTGGAATTAAGAGGTGACTTGAATGATATATTATAATAAATTGACATTGAAGAGTCTCCCCTGGTTCAAGCATATTTCATCAAACTGGATACAGGTGGAAAATCAAAGAAATTGAGAACATCCAAAAAATTAGATTTTGAGGATGAAGTGTTAGAGTTTGTCTTTAAACCTAGAAAATCCTTGACTAGGCAGTCTAAGAAACTGCCACAGCCAGATATGGAGATAGACCAAACAGGAGGTGAGGATACAAATGTTTTTGAAGAACCCATAGAAGAAGACAAAAACATAGTTTTTAATACTCAGAGAGAAAAAAGTAGTTATGAGGAGGTTAAAGACAAACTCCGACTTGTAAACATTGAAATTGATAAATTGAAGAAGAAAGTGAGAATGCATGTTGTAGAAAGGTCAAAATTTGAGAGGATGAAAGGTCTGTGGGAGCTAGAAAAGGTTTCAAACATTGATTCAATCAGTAGTCAGGATCAATTCTTCATATGGACCGTCCCTGCAATCAAGGAAGAAAAGTTCATAAGGATGGTTAATACCAAACTAAGAGAAAATAATAGAAGGCTTAAAAGGCAGGTTGAAGACCTTGAGATATAGCTAGCAAAGCCTGAAGATCAACCACAACCAAAATGAGTGTAAACAATAAGTGACATCTCCTAACACATTTTTGGCGTTATATGGAAAGATTTCATTTTTGAAAGCAGTTCAAAGTTTATTTTTGTTGATTATAAGAGCTTATATATAACTCAAAGGAGGGAATTAAAGGTGGGAAACTCAAATTTTTGGAAACAAGCTATGAAAATATAGACACAACATTTTTGTAGCGCGCTATGAAACTGCTGTAGGTGTCATGCACAACAATTTCGTAGTGCGCTACGAAACTGTTGTAGGATGCAGTTTGAACAAATTTGAAAAATTTCAAAGGGAGAAAGGGTTTGTTTTTTAAACCTTGATGCCGGTGAAGAATGTAAAAATATCACAAGTGAAGATCCAATGCCAAAACAGAGAAAAATGAAGGTTCCAAGTGAATTTTTCAAAGGTAAAGTTCTGCGCTATGAAAACAACAAATAGTTTCGTAGCGCAACAATGTTAATAGTTTTTGGCACTTCTTCAAAGGTTTTGTTTGGGCACAGCTAGAAGGATGAAGTTACAAGAGCTTAATAAGAATTTGCCACATGTTTTGAGCACAAATTGGTCAGCAGATGGTTTGAAGAAACATAAATGAAACACCATAGCTATTTTTCAGGGAGCATGTTCCTATCTTTCAGGGCAGATAAGAGGCAAATCAATACAGTCAAACAACAAGGAGATGGACATCATCAAGGTCGAAGTTTAGGAGGAGCAACTGTTAGATAGAAGATTTAATATTTGGATAAGGTTGTTAAGTTATAATAAGAGTTTTAATCCTAGTTGTATTAGGACTCCAGAACATAAAGTTGAACTGTTAGATGTAATTAAAAGTTTGTTTTAGCAGTTGATAGGTGTCAAGCTAGCAAATTTAATTTTTTCCCAAGTGATTGGAGAGAATCCAAGAATGTAATGATGACTTTATAAAAGACAAGAAGTCGAATTGCATAGGGTTGGAAATTTTCATGAACAAGCATACTGTTTTGTTGTAGCAGAAACTGTGTTTTTATATTAATATAGAGATATTGGTTTCATCACTCATGATTCAGAAAGGGTTATTGATGTTTGATATTCTCATGGTTTTCCTCTTTCCATTACTTGAAGTGGCATGAATGTATGTTACTTAGAATTCACTGAAGGTGCTCTAACTTCCTTCATATGTTCATGAACTGCGTTTATTTTCTGTTCTACTGTTCTGTTGATGCATCTAAACCCTGAAATTCCCTGACTTCCATATGAAGCTGATATTCATTTTTTGTGAAAACAAATTTGACTCCATAAGCCCAATATATGTTTGTTGATTAGTAGTACAACCAATTATCTATTTTTATCCATTTTACTCATAGAGTTAGCCATCTAATCCTTATTTTAAAATCATAAACCTATTGAGAGAGCCCTCTTAGGTTGAGGAGGCTAAGCCTCAACTAAAATTCTGGTTTGAAATAGTTACACTGAGGTAGCCTGACCAACAGCCTATCAGATCCTATTTTGGTGATAACATCAATCATCATGTTATTATATAGTATCCACATCTCACTTGTACTTCATAAAACATATTGGAAACAAATATTTCATTAGATAAATCACAATTTTGATAAGCCATTCATTATATAAATCATATCCCCTTAAGCCATACATCAAACAAAAATAACTCTTAGAAGTTATACACTAGATAAATCATAACCAAGTAAGTCATACATCAGGTAAATCATACATCAAATAAGTCATACATAAAATATTTTAATCAACAAAACCTAATATATCTAATGATTTATATAATTAGTTTCATCAGTGCAACTAAAATGCAACAATATTACATAACATTCATAAATAAAATAACATGGAACTACAAATAGAGTCTTAGCATAGGTAGCTATCTAAGCCAAAATGGGCATCGCATATGCTCAAAAAGTGAGGGGTAGTCATGACGTATAGTCTCTGCATCCTCCCAAGTCACAGATATTGGGCTATACTTGTCCCACCGGACCTTAACCTGGTCCACCATACAACGTCTGAGATGTTGTACCCTACAGTACAATATGCGTAATGTTTCAACCATTACAGTTACCACGTCTGAGAACTGTAATTCCCTACAATATAGTTTGTGAGATTCATTAGAAACATAATGTCATAAAATAGATACATGAAAAACATCATGAGTTTTATGCAAATGGGGTGGAAATATAAGACGATAGGTAACTGGTCCAATCTTCTCCTTGATCCTATAAACTAAGGTGACAACTTTGTCCTTTCCCAAACCGTATGGTACTTTTGTTGGGTCGAATACAAATAAAAACTTGGTCTCCTACCTCATAACTACGATCAGTCCTATGTGCATCAACATAAATATTTTTTCTATCTTGTGCTTCCTTTAACCTTTCCCGAATCTATCTTACCTATTCCTCCATTTATTGTACCAACTTTGGCCCAACTATTACTCGGTCCTCTAAATTTTCCCAACTCAATGGCATCCTGCATGGCCTCCCATATAGAGCTTGATAAGGAGGCATCACAATGGAACCGTGGTAACTATTATTATAGGAAAACTCTATCAATGGTAAGTACCTTTCCCACTGATTCTGATTATCCATGAGGTACATTCTGAGCATGTCTTCCATAATCTGATTTACTCTTTTAGTCTACCCATCTGTTTCTAGATGATATGTAATGCTTAGGTTCAACTGAGTCCCCAATGCTAACCGCAAACTTGTCCAACAACCTAGATGTAAAGCAAGAGTCTCTATCAGAAATGATCTTTGTGGGTAACCCATGTAGTCGAATAAATTCAGTTATAAAATCTCGTGCCACATCAGTAACATCATAAGTATCTCTCACTGGGATGAAATGTGCACTTTTGGTTAATTTATCAACTACAACC
Source organism: Pinus albicaulis (assembly GCA_034641835.2). Classification (NCBI taxonomy): domain Eukaryota; kingdom Viridiplantae; phylum Streptophyta; class Pinopsida; order Pinales; family Pinaceae; genus Pinus; species Pinus albicaulis. Next base: position 1,693,175,460 of record CM076581.1, read on the forward strand.
AATATAGAATTGTGCCTCTCTCAAGTATGAGGAAAATGTTGGGAAAAATACTGAGAGGGGGGGGTGAATCAGTATTTACTGCATAATCAAATCTTTTTACTTTTCATTCCTTAAAACCCATACGCTACTTTCCTTCAGTAAACTAGCGTATATACGCGGATCCCCTTTATGAAACTAGCGTATACACAGAGATCTAAATCTGTCATTAAATCTTTACTTATATTATTCCATCATTCATTCATCAGATGTTCAATAAACAGTAAACAGGTGCGTATATACGCGGATCCCATGAAACTCGCGTATACGAGATCTAGATATGTAATTAACTCTTCACTTAGATCATTCCATCATTCATTTATCAGATGTTCAATAAACTGTAAACATGTGCAGTAATAACAGAATAAGCCATCACACAAAGCATCACACATGAACACCGGGATTTTTAGGTGGAAACCCAAATCGGGAGAAAACCACCACTGCAGTTGCTCAGCCTTCAATATTTTTATTATAGAGAAAACATGTTACAACATATGTGCTGGTGCAGACTTCACCAGCACGCAGGCACCCACCTGCGCTCGTTTACCAGCCTCTCCTGGAAGGGAGCTCCAACCCCCTGACTCGTTTACCAGCCTCTCCTGGAAGGGAGCTACGACCCCCTGATCTCGTTTACCAGCCTCTCCTGGAAGGGAGCTACGACCCCCCCGATCTCGTTTACCAGCCTCACCTGGAAGGGAGCTACGACCCCCTGACTGAAGGCTACAACCCTCAGCACCACCTTGGACCACGTTTCATCAATTTTCACACTGGATCCAACCACTTCAATAGAACACAACTTGCAGGCCACAATTCATCATATTTCCATACCGAACCCTTTCATACTTTTAAGCTCAAACATACATCATCGACAGATACATATCAACACAGATCAGATAGCAGAAACACAGCAGAACAGATCAGATATTTCATACCCCTTGCTTCAGCAAACCCTAGTTTTCATACGCGCTTTCCCTTTACTGACATCACGTATATACGCGCTTCCATCCACACAAACCAGCGTATACCTCAGTGTATATTGTATTGCGCATACGCGCTTTCTCTTCGCTGAAGCTGCGTATATACGCGCTTCCTCCGCGACGAAGTAGCGTATAGATCTTCAATTATTACAGAGCAGCATACTTCTTCAGATCAGATTTTCAGATTAGATTTACCCTTTCACTTCAGACAGATGTTCACCTAGATGTTCGCCTCATCACAGATCTAAGCCTTCCATAAGCAGATCTAGTAGATACATTTCAGATCTAGATCCCTTTCTTCATCATTGGTGCATCATCCATTCAGATTTATCTTCAAGTGTAACCCTTTCATTCAGATCTATTTCAGAGAGAAGTATTCATTCAAGCTCAGACATCTTGCACCCACACTCACAATTTGCACAATGAATTTCTTCTCCTTATATAGGTTTTCCTTTTTCAATACCATGAGCCCCTTTTTCAATACCATGGGCCAAAGCCATACCATGAGCCCAAAACTACCTGGACGGGGTCAATTAGGCGGATCATTACCCAATACCATGGGTCAATACCATGGTGGTTACCCTTGGTTTTGCACTTTTTGAGCGCTTTAGCCCATACGCGACTTGGCACGTTCTTTTCCGCGTGCATACGTGACTTCCCCTAGGCAAATCCGCGTATACAAAGAGACATACTCTTTTCATCATATTTTGAGCACATTCTGAATTCCTTTCTTCATTGCCTTTTGTACATACTGTAGATACATCATATTTTCTTCTTCAGGAACATATTCTCTCAAGCACAACTTCATCAAGTAAGTTGTCATCATCTTCATCAAGTGGGTTGCCTTTCAAAGACAACACTTAGCATCATATTGTCAACAAACATTATATCATATCAGATTTACATCATTTACTAAGTCCATCAAGTCAAGCATAACTTCATCAGGTGGTTTGCCATCAAGGACAACACATGTCAACAGTCGCATGTCTTCATCTTCATTCGGTGGGTTGCCATCAAGGACAACACTCTGCATCATATTTCCAACAATCTCCCCCTTTGGACTTGATGGCAACCACGATGGTGTTTGGTTACCACAGCATATAGATACTATGTCACTCTCCCAAATATGTCACATCATTATCTTCTCTTTATTCAAACACCATGTCACTCTCCCCCTTTGACATCAAGGGCAAAGGGTGGATCAAAAACCAACATTCTCCCCCTTTTCTCCTCATGTGGAAGAAACATTCTGTAGATCTGATATGTGTTGAAGTGGCCAAGCTCCCCCTGAGTTCATGCTGAATATTTTTCAATGAAGTATATGACTCTATGATCTTTCTATCACCAAAAGACTCATACTTACATCAAATATCCATCCAAGTGGATTTACATATAAGACTCAAGTACCCAACCAAGTGGGTTTACACATTTCAACTCAGCTACCCAACCAAGTGGTTTTAAAAAAATTGACAAGTCCTTACATGACTGAATATAGCAATTTACATCATGAGTCTCAACAAGACATTTACACCAAACTACAAAAATAACTTTGAGACCAACACCAGAAAGTCCTCAAGAAAGAGAACATATTTCAGAATAATGCATTATACTCAGCAAGGCCAATGCTCCCCCTGAATCTGTGCAATCAAGCAATCTTTCCAAAAGACTAAGGCTCCCCCTTAGTTTGTGCATCCTGAAAACTTCCACCAACAAATCATCAAGGCATCGTCATCAAAACATTAGAAACAGAATTGAGAGAACTGGAACACCACCAGAGATACCAAACAGTATCAGAGATACCAAACAGCACTGCAGCTGTGCTGAAAAGAGCTGACTCCAAGAAAAATTTTTCAGCAATCATACATACGCGGTTTTCTGTGCAGGAACTCGCGTGTATACGCGACTGTGTTTCAGGAAACCCGCGTATCCCAAGCCATATTCTAAATTTCAACCAGATTTGTTCTTTCGACTGGCAGAGACCACTCCCAGCTTCTGTCTTAGATACTCGAACGCTTCCCTGGGCAGAGGTTTGGTAAAGATATCAGCAGCTTGTTCTTTGGAGGTAACATACTCCAACTTCACTTTTTGCTCAAGCACTTGTTCACGTAGGAAATGATATTTGATGGGAATGTGCTTGGTTTTCGAATGCATAACAGGATTCTTTGAAATATTGATGGCACTTGTATTATCACACATAATGGAGATAGGAGTTGTACATTTGATTTGAAAATCTTGCAAGGTTTGCATCATCCATAGGAGTTGAGTGCAACAAGATGCAGCAGCTACATACTCTGCTTCAGCTGTTGATAAGGCAATAGAATTTTTCTTCTTGCTGAACCAAGATACTAACCGGGGCCCCATGTAAAACGCACCACCACTAGTGCTTTTCCGATCATCAACACTTCCAGCCCAATCTGCATCAGTGTAAGCATGAAGAGTAAGATCAGCATTCTTCGGATACCATAGACCAAAGTCTTGAGTTCCTTGTAGATATTTGAAAATTCTTTTCACGGCCTGAAGGTGAGACTCTTTTGGATTGGCTTGGAATCGTCCAACAATCCCAACTGCATGCATAATGTCTGGTCTAGTCCCAGTGAGATAAAGTAGACTTCCTATCATTGATTTGTAATCTGGTTGATTCACCGTGGGAGAATCATCATGAGAGCTGAGATTGCATTCGGTTATCATTGGAGTGCTTACGGGTTTGCATTCTTCCATGCCATACTTCTTCAGAATTTGCTTAAGATATTTTTCTTGTGATAGGAATATACCATCTGTAGATTGATGCACTTGCAAGCCAAGAAAGAAAGTTAGTTCCCCAAGCAAAGACATTTCAAATTCTTGTTGCATGACAGAAGAAAATTTCTGACTCATAGATTCTTCGTTACTCCCAAAAATGATATCATCAACATATACAACAACAATCAATAGTTTATCATTTTCAACTTTTGTGTATAAGTTGCTATCAGCAGACCCCTTTGAAAATCCTTGTTGATGAAGATATTTGTCGAGACGATAGTACCAAGCCCTTGGAGCTTGTTTGAGACCATATAGAGCCTTTTTAAGTCTACAAACAAGATTTGCATCATTTCCCAAAATGAATCCTTCTGGTTGTTCTATATATACTTCTTCTTCTAGATCACCATTAAGAAAAGCAGATTTGACATCCATTTGATAAACTTTGATTTGTTGACAACTTGAAAAAGCAAGGAACATTCTGATGGCTTCAAGTCTAGCTACAGGAGCAAAAGTTTCTTCAAAGTCTATACCTTCTTGTTGAGTATACCCTTTACATACCAGTCTAGATTTGTTTCTTACAACATCCCCATTCTCATTTAACTTGTTCTTGAAAATCCATTTAGTTCCAATGACATTTTTATCATGAGGCCTTGGAACCAAATCCCAAGTGTCATTCTTCTCAATTTGAACAAGTTCTTCATCCATGGCTTGCCTCCAACATTCATATTTGCTAGCTTCATTGACATTGTGTGGTTCAATTATGGATAGAAGTGCCAAATGATTAGAAGATCCCATAAGAGTTCTCCTTGTTCGTACACCAGATTCCTTGTCACCCAAAATTTGAGTTTCAGGATGATTCTTTTGAACATATCTGGATGGAGCTTTTTCAGATAGGTCATCTTCAGGTTCTTCATTGGATCCATTGTCTATATCATTGCTATCTGATGTAGAAGGCCATATGTCGCCATCATCTTCATTTGCGGTTTGTTTTTCTTCTTTAGGAGCTGCAGGAGACTCATCAATAACAACATCAATACATTCAACAACTTTTCGAAGCCTTTTATTGTAACATGTGAAAGCTTTGCTTGACGAAGAGTAACCAAGAAATATCCCTTCATCTGATCTAGGTTCAAACTTGCCAAGTTTTTCATCATTATTTTTGATAAAGCATTTACTTCAAAAAACCTTAAAATGCTTTACAGTGGGAGAATTGCCATACCAGAGTTCATATGGAGTTTTGTCACTATTTACCCGAACATGAGCTTTATTGAGAATGTTAACTGCTGTATGTGCTGCTTCACTCCAGAACATGTCAGGAACATTAGAATCAGAAAGCATAGCTCTAGCCATTTGAGCAATTGTTCTATTCATTCTTTCTGCTACACCATTTTGTTGCGGAGTGCCTGCTACAGAGAACTGTCGTTTAATGCCATGTTGTTCACAAAATTCAAAGAATTCATTTGATGAATGTTCTCCTCCTCGATCAGATCTAAGACACTTGATTTTTAGATCTGATTCATTTTCTGCCAAAGCTTTGAAGTTCTGAAATTTTTCAAGTGCTTGATCTTTGTGTTTAATGAACCCGATCCAACACATTCTAGAGTAGTCATCAATAAATAGGATATAGTATTCTTCCCCACGTAATGACTTTTTCCTCATAGGTCCACATATATCAGTATGAATGAGTTCAAGAGGCTTACTTGATGATCCTTCTTTGGCATTAAATCGTACTCTGGTTTGCTTACCAAATTGACAAGATTTGCATATGTTACTTTCTGGAAGATTGACCTTGGGAAGATCACGAACAGCTTGAAGTCTGCTAGCTTTGTTGATTTGAGAGAAACTCAGATGTCCCAGCCTTCTATGCCACAGCCAATTTTCCGAGGACTTGCTCAAGTAACATTGATCTATGCCATTTAGAATATACAGGTTGCTTGGATTTCTTTTTCCTTTTATAATGATTTTACCTGTGTCAAGATCACGAACCACACATTCTTTGGAACTGAAGACCACTTCTGCTCCTTTATCACACATTTGACTAACACTTAACAGGTTATGCCTTAATCCATCCACATACATGACATCTTTAGCCTTCACTTTTTCTTTTAGAAATACTGACCCTTTTCCTTTAATCACAGCGGGAGTATCATTTCCAAATGTAACTTTCTTTTCCTTTTCTAGAGCATTATAAGTATGAAGTTTGCTTTTGTCACCTGTCATGTGTCTTGAGCACCCACTATCGATGTACCATTGATTTTCTTCACCTTCTGCAAATAATGCTATCCCACAATTTTCAACTGGCGGTTCTTTCTTCTTCCACACTTTAGAGCTTGAGGGAACATGTTCTTTTGGCTGGATCTTGTTCCTGCATTCAGATTCTTCATGGCCAAGTTTATTACAATAAGTACATTCAACTTCACTTTGAAGAGGAGAAAAATTGTTATAGGTATTCTTCTTTGGTTCAGTATCCAACCTTTTCTTTCTTGCTTCTCTTGTCATGATGGTTTTATATGCAACACATTGAATAGCTTTATGACCAAAATTGTGACACGTGAAACATTTCCCATTGAAGTAGAAATTTCTGCGATCATGGAATCTTCTATTTGAATTTACCTGTTGGTTGTAGTGTCTTTGAACGCTATCCCTGTTAGTGTTCCTTGAATTGAGATGGTCCTGCTTTCCCTGTAGAAATCCTTTATTCTCTTGCTGAGTGGCTGAATGATGTAAACCACCTGTAACTGCTTTTAGATAGTTTGGTGCTGAAGTTTGAGAAGATTCTCCGGTATATCCAAGACTTGTCTTTATAAGAGGAGAACGTTGTACCTTGATGATCTCATCTAAGGTTTCAGATCCTTTAGCAAATCTAAGATTCAAGGTTTTTGCTTTCTCAACTTCTTTTCTTTGACTTACCACTTCACATTCTAGTTTTTCAATATGTTTCTTTGCTTCTTCAAGCTGCTTTTCAATGGTCTCTCTGATTATCTTTTCTTCTTCTAAGCGAAGTTTGAGTTGATTATTTTCTTCAAGAAAATCATTCTCCTCTAGAGCATCCATAAAAGTATCCTTTTCTTCTTTTTGTTCAAATGCCATGAGAAGTCTAAGATCTTCTTCACATTCTTCCTCACTATTAGATGACTCATCACTATCTTCATTAGCATAGTAACTTGTCTTAGAGCTAGATCGGTTCTTATTCCTTCTTACTACTTCTTTTCTTTTATAAGGACATTTTGCAGCATAATGACCAACTTTACCACACTCAAAACATTTGAAGGGAAGCTTACCTTTGAATCTTCCAGTACCTAGTTGGAGCTTTCTCACGAAATTTGCTTCTTCTTCATCGGATACATAGCTGGATTCTTTGATAACCTCCTTTTCCTTTCCTTTTGTAGATGCCTTAAAAGCGGCTTCTCTTATTTGAGAAGGACCTCCTTGTCTCATTTCAAAAGCAGTCAGAGTACCATGTAATTGAACAACAGAAAGAGTTTGCAGATCTTGCCTTTCTTCAGTAGCAGAAACTTTAGAGTCAAATTTTGAAGTCAAAGATCTCAAGACCTTTTCCACCAGAGTAGTATCAGCCATGGTTTCACCCAAATTTCTCATCCGATTTACAATATCATCTAGACGAAGAAAGAAACTGGCAACACTTTCATCACTATGCATCTTCAAATTTTCATATTCAATTCTAAGAGTTTGAAGTTTTGCATTTTTTACCTTTGTATCTCCTTCATAGCTCAGAATGATTTTGTCCCATATTTCTTTTGCTGAATGTAGCTGCATCACTTTAGCAAATTCTGATTCAGACATGCTTCCTAATAAGACATTCACTGCTTTGGCATTTATTTCATACTTCTTCCTTTCAGCTGCATCGGTAGGAATACTTGCCGGGTATTGATAACCTTCTTCCGCGATTGCCCATACATCTGCACCAAGACTTTGCAGATATGCTTTTGTTCATACCTTCCAGAATATCAGATTGCTTCCATTGAATAGAGGTGGCTTTATAGACATTACTCCTTCTTGACTTCCCATTGCAACGGATCTCCTTTAAGCGATCAAGCTTCTGCACAAGGACCTGCTCTGAAACCAATTGTTGGGAAAAATACTGAGAGGGGGGGGTGAATCAGTATTTACAGCATATTCAAAACTTTTTACTTTTTCATTCCTTAAAACCCATACGCTACTTTCCTTCAGTAAACCTGCGTATATACGCGGATCCCCTTTATTAAACTCGCGTATACACAGAGATCTAGATATGTAATTAACTCTTCACTTAGATCATTCAATCATTCATTCCTCAGATGTTCAATAAACTGTAAACATGTGCAGTAATAACAGAATAAACCATCACACAAAGCATCACACATGAACACCAGGATTTTTAGGTGGAAACCCAAATCGGGAGAAAACCGCCGCTGCAGTTGCTCAGCCTTCAATATTTTATTATAGAGAAAACATCTTACAACATATGTGCTGGCGCAGACTTGACCAGCACGCAGGCACCCACCTGCGCTCGTTTACCAGCCTCTCCTGGAAGGGAGCTCCAACCCCCTGACTCGTTTACCAGCCTCTCCTGGAAGGGAGCTACGACCCCCCGATCTCGTTTACCAGCCTCACCTGGAAGGGAGATACAACCCCCTGATCTCGTTTACCAGCCTCACCTGGAAGGGAGCTACAACCCCCTGACTGAAGGCTACAACCCTCAGCACCACCTTGGACCACGTTTCATCAATTTTCACACTGGATCCAACAACTTCAATAGAACAACACTTGCAGGCCACATTTCATCATATTTTCATACTGGACCCTTTCCATACTTTTAAGCACAAACATACATCATCAACAGATACATATCAACACAGATCAGATAGCAGAAACACAGTAGAACAGATCAGATATTTCATACCCCTTGCTTCAGCAAACCCTAGTTTTCATACGCGCTTTCCCTTTACTGACGTCGCGTATATACGCGCTTCCGTCCACACAAACCAGCGTATACCTCAGTGTATATTGTATTGCGCATACGCGCTTTCTCTTTGCTGAAGCTGCGTATATACGCGCTTCCTCCGCGACGAAGTAGCGTATAGATCTTCAATTATTACAGAGCAGCATACTTCTTTAGATCAGATTTTCAGATCAGATTTACCCTTTCACTTCAGACAGATGTTCGCCTAGATGTTCGCCTCATCACAGATCTAAGCCTTCCATAAGCAGATCTAGTAGATACATTTCAGATCTAGATCCCTTTCTTCATCATTGGTGCATCATCCATTTAGATTTATCTTCAAGTGTAACCCTTTCATTCAGATCTACTTCAGAGAGAAGTATTCATTCAAGCTCAGACATCTTGCACCCACACTCATCATTTGCACAATGAATTTCTTCTCCTTATATATGTTTACCCTTTGTCAATACCATGAGCCCATTTTTCAATACCATGGACCAAAACAATACCATGAGCCCAAAACTACCTGGACGGGGTCAATTAGGCGGATCATTACCCAATACCATGGGTCAATACCATGGTGGTTACCCTTGGTTTTGCACTTTTTGAGCGCTTTAGCCCATACGCGACTTGGCACGTTCTTTTCCGCGTGCATACGCGACTTCCCCTAGGCCAATCCGCGTATACCAAGTGACATACTCTTTTTATTATATTTTGAGCACATTCTGAATTCCTTTCTTTATTGCCTTCTGTTCACACTGTAGATACATCAGATTTCCTTCATCAAACCATATTCTATCAAGCACAACTTCATCAAGTAAGTTGTCATCATCTTCATCAACTGGGTTTCCTTTCAAGGACAACACTCAGCATCGTATTCAAAGCACCCCTAGCACTTCAGCTAGTGGTCCTATTAAAACTATTCCTATCACTAGTTCAAGAAAGGTTCAACAAATCAAAGCTGCTGAAAATAATTCAATTGAAAAAATAGATGTAAATATTAACAAGTCAATTATTCCTTTCAGCCTTGAGGGAGGGATTGCTAAGATAAAAATTACCATCCCCCTAGCTGAACTAGTAACCCAAGAAGTGTACAAAAACCAAGTTTTGAAGGCTTTAAACCTAGGAAGTGATACTGACACCTTAAACTTGACAGATGACAAACCTGAGCTGTTGTTTGGCCCAGAGGTTGAAGGAAAATATCAAGAAGGACCAGTTCCTCCCTTCTATGTCAGTTTGAACATACACGATAAAATTCTACACAATGTCATGCTAGATTCTGGAGCTTCACACAATCTCATGCCCAAGGTAGTAATGGAAAGCTTAGGCTTAGAGATTACTAAACCATACAAAGATTTGTATTCTTTCGACTCAAGTATAGTCAAATGTTTGGGTTTAATCAAAGATTTATGTGTTAATCTAGCTCAGATCCCTGCCAAGAATCTAGTTATGGATATAGTTGTAGCTGATATTCCCCCTAAGTATGGCATGCTCTTATCAAGATCATGGGGAGCCAAACTTCAGGGAAGCCTTCAAATGGACATGTCTTATGCTACCATCCCTTTTTTTAACCAAAAAAGAAGACTATACAGAGAATCCCACATGAAGTACATGGTGAGAAATATGGACAAACCAAAAAACACTCCAATCTATTCTATTCAATCAAGTTTAGATTCCTTTATCTTATGTAACGAAGATGAAATTACTCAACAAGGTAAAGAAAACATGAACCCAATCAATTCACCAAGACAATCCATTCTTACCTCGAATCAACTTCAAAATATTTACAATCAACAGCAACAAGAAAATAAAAATGAGTCAAATATACTTTGGACAATAAATTTCGATGGATCCTGTAATAAAACTAGTGTCGGGGCAGGTGTCTGGATTCAAAACACAAATCAGAGTTTTTCATACAAGTTAGATTTCCCATGCACTAACAATATTTCTGAGTATGAAGCACTTCTCCTAGGTTTACAATTTCTTAAAGAATTAGAAGCCCAAAGGATATCTATTTTAGGGGATTCTGAAATTATCATCAAACAAATCAAAGGAGAATACTCAGCCAAGAATCCAAGGTTTAGGGAATTTCGAAACGCTGCCCTCGACCTACTAAAAACTTTCGAAAAATATGAACTCATTTTTATCCCCAGAGCACTCAATCATCTAGCAAATGAACTTGCCTTCGCTGCCAGCAATTGCCAAGTACCTGAGATAAATGAACAACTCAGTATAAAGGTGAAACACAAACCTGCTGTGCCTGATAACGAAGATCACTGGCAGGTGTTTGAATCTGACAAACACATAGATGATTTCTTGAAATCAGAAAATGATTCAGCACACCAACACCAGAAACTAGCCATGAAGAAAATTGTTTGTATATTGAACAAATCCCAGAGGCTGAAATGACATATCCTGCTAATATAAATCATTGTGAAAATCCATTTGAAGCAGAGGTAGTGAACAATGAAGACGAAGAAGACTTGGAAGTATTACAATGCAAAAATGATAAGATCCCAAGAGGTCTCACACCTTTGGAACACCTGTTTGATCTCAACGATGTAGCTAAAGAACCCAGAATGGAGCCTGTGGAAACAAATGTAGAGGAACATAACATAGGTAGTCTAGCAGAACCCAAGATGATCAAGCTATCCAGCACCCTCCCAGACCACATAAAATTGCAGTATATAGAGCTTTTCAAAGAATTTAAAGATGTGTTTTCTTGGGAATACAAAGACTTGAAATCATATGATACCAGCATCATCCAGCATAAAATCCCCTTGAAGGAAAATCAAAAGCCTTTCAAGCAAAAAATAAGAAGAATAAATCCTCTTTTACTACCTTTGGTTAAGGCATAAATTGAGAAAATGTATAATGCTGGGATCATAGTACCCATTAGATTTTCAGAATGGGTATCAAACTTAGTTTCTGTTAGAAAGAAAACTGGGGAAATCAGGCTCTGTATTGACTTCAGAAATTTAAATAGAGCCTCTTTAAAAGACAACTACCCCTTGCCCAAAATGGACCATATACTTCAAAGATTAGTTGGGTCAAGAAGAATATCCCTTTTAGATGGTTTCTCGGGTTACAATCAGGTGTTAGTATTCCCAAGTGATCAAATCAAAACTGCTTTTACCACACCTTGGGGCACCTTTATGTATGTCAAAATGCCTTTCGGATTAATGAACGCAGGGGCCACCTTCCAAAGGGCCATGGACATAGCCTTCTCTGAAGATATTGGCTATTTTATAATTATTTACCTTGATGACATAACTGTTTTCTCAAAAATTGATGAAGAGCATTTGATTCACCTAAAAAAGGTTTTTGAGAAGTGTAGGAAATTTGGCTTATCACTGAATCCCAAGAAGACCCTCTTTGGTCTCCAAGAAGGGAAACTTCTTGGTCATATAATTTCAGAAGAAGGAATCAAAATAGACCCTACAAGGATATATGGCATATTGCAAATTAGCCATCCTAGAAGCCTCAAAGAATTGCAATCCTTCATTGGAAAGATAAATTTTTTGAGAAGGTTTATTCCCAACCTTGCTGAGCTATTAAAAAACATTACGAACATGCTTAAGAAAAACGTGGGTATAAAATGGACTTTACCAACTAAACAATCATTCGAATTGGTCAAACAAGCTCTTACCCAAACGCTAGTCCTGATTAGTCCTGATTTTACCAAAGACTTTTATATTTTTTCTTTTGCATCTGAACATACGATAGCTGCAGTCTTGCTTCAGAAAAATGATTTAGGGCAAGAACAACCTATATCTTTCTTTAGTAGGGCCTTAAGAGATGCTCCTCTAAATTATAACATCATGGAGAAGCAAGCCTTAGCATTAGTGAAAGCTTTAAAATACTTCAGGGTCTACATATTACACTCTCACATAATTGCTTTCGTTCCACATACTGTTGTCAAGGATATTCTTAGTCAGGACCCTGATGGTAAAAGGGGAAAATGGATTGCAACTATTCTTGAATATGACTTGGAAATTAGGCCCACCAAACTAGTAAAAGGGCAAGGATTAGCAAAACTCATGGCTGAGTCTAACTTCCAAGCATTGGACATGAATATGGTAGATGTGTTGGAAGACGTGGAAGAATCTGATGCTCCTTTCGTTGAAGAAACATTTCTGAATTCTCCTTGGTATGCTGACATTGTTTATGTGCTTTTATATTTAAATACCCCTCCTTCTTTGTCTAAAACTAAAGCTAGATTCTTGAAACAAAAAGCTTTGAATTTTTTCATATTAGATGGAGTATTATATTGGAAAAATGCAGTTGGAATTTTACTTAAATGTTTGCTTGAAGATGATGCAGGAAAAATCATGCATGAATTGCACGATGGTGAATGTGGAGGACACCTCTACTGGAAGGCTACATCAAACAAAATTCTCAGATCGGGTTACTATTGGCCTACCCTTTTCCCAGACACTCAGAAGCTGGTCATGTATTGCCATAAGTGTCAAATCTTTGATGGCAAGAGAAAGCTCCTTCCCTTACCCCTACATCCTATCAGAGTTGAGGCACCTTTTCAATAATAGGGGCTGGAATTCATTGGAGAAATTCATCCATCCTCCTCAGCTCAACATAAGTGGATCCTCACAGCCACTGACTTCTTCACCAAATGGATAGAAGCTATACCTACCAAGAATGCTAGTGACTCTGTCATTATCAAGTTTCTTGAAACCCATATCCTATCCAGATTTGGTTGTCCTAGAAAAATCATAACAGACAATGCTGCTTCTTTCAGATCTAAAAATATGGTTAATTTCTATCACCAATACCATATAACCTTGGGCCATTCCACTGCTTACTATCCCCAAGGGAATGGATTAGCTGAATCCTCCAACAAGAGTCTCATTAATATCATTAAAAAGCTATTGGAAGAAAATAGAAAATCATGGCACAATAAGCTGGTCCATGCCTTATGGGCTGATAGATTAACTACAAAGAAATCAATAGATATGTCCCCCTATCAGTTAGTTTATGGCATGGATGCAATTTTTCCTACCTCATTAGGAGTTCCAGTCATGAAGCTCCTTCAAGAAGTACAAGTTGAAGAAAATGATATGCAGAGGAGGATCAACCAAAAAATCCATTTGCAGCAGACCAGAGAAGAAGTTTATGAAAGAACACAGTTAGTCCAAGAAAATATGAAGAAGCAATTTGATAAAAGGACTAAGGCAAACAACTTCCAGGTTGGAAGTGTTGTTCTTAAATGGGATTCAAGGAGAGAAGAGAAGGGGAAACATGGCAAGTTTGAGAACTTGTGGAAAGGGCCATATATTATTCATGTTGAGAGGGGTCATAATACATTTTTTTTGAAAGAAATGAACGTAGAAGACCTGTATGGAGGTCCTGTCAATGGCGGGATGCTCAAGCATTACTTCTGCCAAGAATCTTAAGTTTTAAAGCATTTTTGTTTTTATCATTGTAAATATTATAGTCTAACCATTGCATTCAAAGTTATAAAAAATCAAAAACACAAAAACAAAGAAAAGAAAAGAGGGCAGGTTGTGAAAACAAGAAAGGCAAAGCCCCATGCCAAAAAAGAGAAACAAATCTGAAAGTGTGCAAGCTTAAATGCCACTCCTGATAACCACACTTCTAGTTAGTCAAACAACCTAATCTTGACTGATTAGTTTTAAATTTTCTGCTGATAGGGTAGTGAATTTGGTTTGCCAAACTGTTTAATCTTGGATTATCAGTAGATAGATTAGGATAGAAATTAAAGGTTCAAACAAATTCAAAATCTGAACCAAAGTCTCCAAAGAGAGATGACTCAAAAACTGTTTTATTTTTCTGAGTCATAAAAGAGAAAAACTGGTTCTAATTTGCCCAAAATCTGAATCAGTTATCAAGGAAGAGACAGCTCAAACAAAAGCAAAGATAGAGCTGTGAAGAGAAGAGAAGGCCATGATGAGAAACTTTCAGATCTTAAGCCTTCCATTTTGATTTTAATTTTGTGCAAATAATAATCTATGTGCAGCTTGTTTTTATGCCATAGATCATAGCAAGTTAAACAACTTAATCCTGACTTGACTGTTTTTGAATTTATGTTATAGAATTTAGAGAATGAAAGTCAGTTGGACAGCTTAATCCCAACAGACAGTAGATTAGGTAGAGAATCATATGGATCCAACTGTTTAATCTGGATCCATGAAGAAATAAGGAGTAGAGTTAGATTAGTTTTTATGCTTTCAAAAATAATAAAATGTTGTAAGAGAGTTTGCTAATCCAAGTGCACTCTGATGAAGAGAAAATGTTAGATCAGTAGGATTGGGTAGGTAGAAATTTTGTTGCTAAGAGTTCCATTGTTTTTCAAAGATTGATAATTGGTTTCCAGAGCAAAGAAAGATCAAGCAAAGGAGACAACCCAATGGATGAGGCAACTGATCAGCCCCCCAGAGAATACAAGTCTGTAGTTCTTGATGCCCTAAAAAAAGACACCATCCCCAAGTGGAGCCACTGTTAGCCACCCATAAAATTATGTCATATCAGATGGTGGCTAAATAATGTTGGATAGCCTTCAAGAAACAATTTTGTGATTAAAATTGATGATACTTGAAGACTTTTAATAATGTCCTATCCTTGGTTAATATTCACTACTGTTTCCATTCAGAACTCAGAAACCCTACTAATTTCTAAAGCCAAAGTACTGCTGCAAAGGAGCCATTTTTCCCTCCCTTCTCCTCAAAGCTAATCTCAGTCCCTTTTCTCCATCTCCCTTGAAAACCCCTCGACTTCATGATTCTTCCTTTTTCTTCATTCTAATCCATTTCCTAAAGGTCTAAGACCCCTTCTTGACCTTATTGGAAGCCTTCATTTCCCTTTGAAAACCATTAAAAAACCATAAAAACACACATTTTCTATGCGTTGGACTTAAGCCCCTCAGGCTAAACCTCCTACCTCTTTTTCCTCCATGCGCCCGAGCGCCAGAACCAATTGCTTTAAAATATCGGGCGTTTTTCCTTCCAATAATTTTCTTCCGTTCAAAAAACATTAAACCTATGTAAATTGTGTTTTTTTCGGGTTTTAACCCATTTCTAAAGTTTTCCGCCCAAATAATTTATGAAGTCATCTCGACCGTCGATCTGCTCCGCAGATCGGACAGCGCGGAGTGCTACTTGCCCTGTGGACCCCGCCATTCCTCGCGCTGTTTTCCAAAACCACGGTTTATTCCACACCACTCTTCGAGAAAAGGCTGTTTTGGCCCAAGGCCCAGCGATTTTGCACACCTCTTGACACGCGTCCTCTGTACTATTTTAAAACCGCCGCTTAAACTCTGCGCCCGCGCGTTATCCGTCGGACGAAGGCCGCCCAGCAGAATCAACGATAACCGTCAGATCAAGACCCCCGCATCTAATGGCTGTCATTCGTTGAAGTCACCCGCCCTTTAATCAAGCTGCATACTGTTTAGCTGGGCCCCGGCGCAACCGAGAATCCGTCTCTGCCGTCGATCTCTGCAGATCGACGGTCCACCTTCAATTTCCTGATTCCATTACTTAGTCCACCTTCTTCCTCCGTTGACTTTCCAAATCACTCCCGATCGTTGGTCACAGCACGATCAATGGTTGCGATCGCCCCGTTCTCCCGCACACCCTCCGATGTAGATTTTCCCATATAAACGCAGGATTTTATAATTTTGTTTGTATTTTGCAGGTTTTAAAAAATTCTTTCGCCATGTCTGAAGAAGATTCGAAGGACGAGGGTGACGACTCCCGTTATTTCGATTTAACAAAGGAAATCGACCACAGGGTATAGAACTGTGTTGTCAACAAGGTTTCATGAGCCGTTGACACAGCATGCTCCTGTCGAACCTGGAAAACATCGAAAAAACCCAGAAAAAGAGTATCAGAAAGCAGAAATGGATCAGAGCGGGAGTTTAATGGACAGATTGGAAGGGATTACGGCTAAGACGACTATCAGAAGCCTAATCCCCAGCCTAAAACACAGTTTAAAAGGAAAACCTAAAATTTTTTATCAGACAGAATGCCTCCACCGCCATATCTGAGGTAAATTGATTCCTCAACCACCACAGTGCCACCTGTGCCTCAAAGGATTCAATCCGGAGCTGAATTTATTGATCATGATCATATTTTTGCCTCGACACAGCCAAAGAAGTCACTTCTGCCAGGGCCTTCAATGCAAAGAATATCTGCAGAGTTACTTCGGTCTACCTATGCCTCAAAGGTCAACAAATACTCCTACCCAGCTTAAATCATAAGTGTGAAAAAATTAATACGGTGAACACCTCTTCTGTTTCTTGATTGAGCATCCCAAGGGCCAATGAGCCATTTAAATCCCGTATTAATTGTAATTGAGATCTTGTTCAGATCTCACCTCCTCATATTTCTATATATACCACAGCAGAAGATGAGTGAGTGTTGGTTGTTGGTTGTTGTTTGATCACAAGTTGTAACATTGAAACTCTCTGAAATAAATATACAAGTCTGTTGAAGTTGAAAACAAATTGAAGCCTCAGATATCTTGATGATGCTATTGCATGCCCGTTCCTGAGAAGGCTCTATCCTTGGATTCATGAGCTTGGTTGTTGGTGAAGTATTCTAACTGTTTAATGTTTTCTCCTGTTTTCATTATGTTCCATAATTTATTACTACAGTAGGCTGAAATTTTTAGGCTAAGAAATGACTCCTAGAAGCACCTTAGACCTGTTCACCCTTCACTATTTTATGTTTTCTTCTGTTGAAGTATTTTAGAGGCTTCAAACCTTCTCTTTAGTCTTCATACTCGTTTATTTCCTTAATAGCTCAAATAGTTGGTTTTGGCATGATTTATGGTTCTCCCTGCTTGCCTGCTATCACTTGAAAGTTGTTATTGAAGTCTCCCTTTGAAGTACCATTGTCTTAAGTTAATCAAAGAGGTCGGTTTTGATCTTGCCCTTTGCCATTGCTTGAACAGTTGTTTTGAAGGTCTTTATAGTTGTAAGCATAGATGTTATTTAGGTGTTCCCTCTTCTATGAATGAAATTATCAGTGAATCTTTTATGTTTTCTAAATTCCTTTAAAATAAGATCTTTGAGGAAATAGGGTGTTCCCCGAATCTTAGATTTCATTTTAAAAGTTTTCTTGAAGTCATTACTTGCTTAAAGAATTTTTGTAGAATTTATGGTGAGCCCTGTCTATCAAATATCTCTCTATTGTTAAGTTATGTTTTCAAGTTTCCCTTTGTTGAGAATTAAACTTCTCTTTCCAAATCATTAATGTCCATCTCATTCCAGAATAGAGGATCCTGCGGCCAAGTTAGATTTTCCCTTTGATATCCCATATCCCTTGAAGAGTTTGTCATGACCTTATTTTGACTCCATTACCCAATGAACCAGATATTTCCTCTTTTTGTCTATCTTTCCTAGACCTTTCATATTCTGCTGTATCAACTCAACCCAACCAAAAAAACATCTGCACTTAAATAACTAGTCTAAAATCCATAATCAAAGCAAACAAGATAAAACTTTGCAAACAAATATTTGAGAGATCCCTCTCTGAGAACAGGAGGACTAGATCCTGGAACTCTAAAGATTGGTTCTGATGTTGCCTTGTCTTTTGATTTGCCAAACTATCAAAACACGGGAGACTAACAGATCGTATATGCTTAGAGGAAGATTAGTCTATTTGGATGTTTGTTGCTAGATACTCTTAGTACTAGGGAGATCGTTCTTGTCCGCAAGAACGATTTATCCGACCAACAAATTGGTGACTCCACCGGGGAAAGAACTTGTTGTTTTTGGTTCTCTTTTATTTCGATTTGAGGAAACATTTTTCCTGGTTTTTGATTGATGGATATCTGCCTGGGTAGCTTAGGTTTTCTCTGTTTTTGAAAATTTTGAAATCTTTTACGTTTTTCTTGAACTTTTTTGGGGACCGCACTTTGTTCTTTTGCACAGTGCGGGCAGTTTCACACTTTCCTTAATTAAACAGTGCGGGACCACACCTGTTACTTCTGGGAGCCTCCGGACCTTGTTAAAATTTTTGAAAAACTTCAGATTTATTTTTTCTAGTTTAGTTTATATTTAATTTAGGATTCTTAGCATCTACCCATATTTGTATTTTTCTATAAAAAATCTCTTGTTTCTGAATTTCTTTCAACAATTTTTCATCTCATCAATCTCCATTAAGTTAATTGGGTGTTTTGAGTCTCTTTTTTGAGAAATTATTAATTTGATTTCCTTTGGTCATTACTTGGAGGTTTGTCTCAGTCTTTTCACAATTTTCCATCTTTTTGCTTTTGTTTTTGCAAAAAAAATTCCCCCTCATTCGCCGGGGGGGGGGGGCTAAATTGTGTATGAGTGTTAATCGCCTTTGAGTGTTTTTATTTTTTGATCTTTGGAACTCTCACCCAATTTTCTTTACTTGCACTTGATTGGTTCTTAGATTACATTAGAATCATCTTGTGTTTGAGAATTTTCTTGCATAGATCACATTTGCATAATTAGAATTCTCATTTTCAGAATATGAATGAAAAATGTGCATAGATTACATTTGCATACTTTTCATGTGAATTGTGCATAGATTACAACTGCATAGTTTACATTCTGAAAAATCAATCATAAATTTAGATCAGTTTTCTTTCATTTGAATTTAGATGTTTTTATGCTTGTTTTAAAAACACAAAAATAAAAAATTGTTTTGGGATTGATTTGCATTAGTTTTTCTTGATGAAATTAGTGCATTAGAGAATTTGTTATATTTTCTCTTAGTAATCAATTTTTGCATTGTTGGAAGTGAATGAAACTCTCTCCTTAATTTAGTTAGGATTCATCAAATTGAAAAGATTACATTATCATATTCGATTGCATTCAGTTTTGGGTCGGGTCATAACACCATTGGTTTCATATCCATTTACCCTTTTGAGTAATAACAACCTAAATAACACAGCGCTTAATAAAATTCATCTAGTAATTTTTACATTTTTAGGGCTCTTTCCACCAATATAGCTCAGGATTAGTGCTTTGGAATAGGTTGTAGCTAAATTTCCAAAGAAAAAAAAACAAACAAGTAGATAAATCTTGCGGTAGGAAATAAATCCAATTGTAATTTGTATAATCTGGGAAGCTTCTCTTAAAGAAGTTAATCACGAGATCATATTCGAACCTTTGAGACAATAAATTCTGTTTCATTGGGGAAGATAGAATATTTTGCGCGCATTACAAACGGTAAACCTCGGATTAACCATTGTCGAGGAGCCTGGGGTCACTTGTCGGTAAACCTCGGATTAACCATGTCGAGGAACCTTCAAGGGGATTGAGCTTTGTTACTCTGCCCTTGCACGTGGGATCGGATCGTAGACTGTTCCCCCAGTTGTATTTGTTACTGTTGGTAACCTTAGTGTCCATAAGCTTAATATTATTTCCTAAGGTGATGGTGAAGGAAAGATCTCATTGTACCTGGAGCAGACGTCGACTAGACTCACTTGGACTCTCTGGGGGGTTCTCTTCACTCGAGATGGTTTTGTGAAGAAACTTGTGCCAATCTGTTTCATTAAGCAGGTTGTCGGGGTAACTGTTCCAACCGCCCTTTCTGTATTAAATTCTACGATGTTGGATTTCATCACCAACTAGTGTTTTTAGTACGGGAAGTTACTGTTTGCGTGTGGTTTGACTCCTAGATTTGATAGCGCGTGTTAATTTGTTTGTTTTTACTTTTAGAGACCAGAGGTGTGAATTGTGAATTTTAATTGTTAGGTGTGAATTGTGAAGTGTTAATTTTAGTTTTAATTGTTAATAAAATTCACTGAAGTTTAATATAATGGCAACTGTTCCGGAATTTACCAACCAAGGAATCCCTCTTAATGAGAATCCTAGTACTTTTCCTTGCTTTGGAAATGTTGGTCCTCCTTATATGGCTACTTTTTCATTACCTAGATTTACAATAGGTTTACCGATATGGTTATTTTCAACTTCGTTGGCCCCGAATACTCCAATTGTTCTACCTCAACTGGATGCTTCATTTCAACAGAGTTCACCATCTCAACATCACCAACCTTCTGTTGACCCTTTACCTTCTTTGCCTAATATTTCTTCCTCCATTTCTTCCTCTTCGCTTGGTAAAATCCTTGACGTTAGTAACCAGGTGGCGAAGAAGAAGAAAGGGAAGAAGAAGAAGAAGAAGAAGCAAGATAAGAAAAAATTCGACCAGTCAACCGTGGCTGCAAGTGTTAGTTGTGTTGAGGAAACCTCCAACATGCATCGTAAACCCAAATACCCTTGCAGGATTTGTAAGGGTGACCACTTCATTATCAATTGTCCTAGTATTCCAAAGGTCTTGGAAGTATGGTCAGAAAAATCTCATCAAATTTCCATTGATCCATCAACCAGTGATAGTCAGGTTCCTGGGAAAAAGGGTAAAGTTAGGTTTCCTTGTAAGTTATGCAAAGGGAGTCATCAAAATCACATTTGCCCTCACATGGATGAAGCCTCAAAATTATTGGAAAACCATACTGTTCCACAACAAGAATTTCCAACTGGTTATCGTAAACTTTCTCCCAACCTACCGTCAACTGACAGAGTGATTGATCTAGTTTCAAGTACAGTCGATCCCACTCTTCCATTGGAGAGTGAAAATCATATCACTTAGGTTGATGATCCATTAGTTGATTAATTGGTCGATTCGATTTCACATTCGGTCGATCCCATTCTCCCTGTAGAGAGTGAACTTCATACTGCTCAGGTTCTTCTTGTTACATCAGATTCTTCTACGTCGGGGGGCATTTCACCTGTTTCTACAGAACCCCCTCCAAGTACTGAGGTATTTTCCTTTGATTGGAATAGACTGACAAAACCTCGTCTTCCTTCCTCCATCCCTTTCCAAATCATTGTGAAATTGGGTGGTAGGGACATAAACCGCACATAGGTAGATGAAGGTGCTTCTGTTAGTATTTTATCCTCAACTGCTTGGAAAGCTTTGGGTTCCCCTCAGCTTGTGCCTATTACGCAGAATCTGAAAGCTTTTAGCAGAACCATTAGTGAACCTTTAGGGATCCTTCCTAAGTTTTCTATTACTTTGGGAGGTAAAACTGTCTGTATTGATCTTATGGTAGTTCGAGGCCCTTTGGATTTCAATTTACTCTTGGGCGAGCCTATGTTTATGCAATGAAAGCTATTGTATCGACACTCTTTCATGTGATGTCTTTCCCTCACAATGGAAATGTTGTGACTGTAGACTAGCTTTCGTTCCCTAGTCTTGTTTCGACTACCAATAATCCGACATCCCTGAATGTTCCTCATATGCAAGTGGTATCTACCCCGCCACGGGTTAATTATGTGGCAACTGGTCCCATGTTTTCAGTTACCGATGTAAGCGAGCCTCTCACTGTTTTCTCGTCTTCCTTGGAATTAGATCCGGTAATTGACATGGAAAACTCTATGGGATTATTTTAACGCGATGTTCTTATCCCTTTTGAGTCCCTTGACATTTGTTCCTTCCAGAGAACTATTCTTCCTTCTGATGAAGACCTCTTGGAAGCCATGATCAAGGTGTGTCCATTGACATGTGTTTCTTCCAGTTGGAAGCCATGATCAAGTTAGTGAGGATAGTTCCTTTTACTGTGTCAACCTCGTTAAAAAATGAATCAGTGAGTCCAAGGAGAGTTCCTTTTACTGTGTCAACCTCGTCAGAAAATGAATCAGTGGCTAGTGAGGAGAGTTCCTTTTACTGTGTCAACCTCGTTAAAAAATGAATTAGTGAGTGTGAGGATAGTTCCTTTTACTGTGTCAACCTCGTCAAAAAATGAATCAGTGGCTAGTGAGGAGAGTTCCTTTTACTATGTCAACCTCGTTAAAAAATGAATCAGTCGGTGATGAGGACAGTTCTTTTCCTGTGTCAACCTCATTAAAAAATGAATCAGTAGGTAGATTGTAGTGAGTAGATTAATAGATTAGAAATAAGTAGTTTATGAGGATAGTTCCTATTACTGAGTCAACCTCGTTAAAACATGAATTAGATTTGAGGACAGTTCTTTTCCTGTGTCAACCTCGTTAAAAAATGAATCAGTTGGTCAGAGGATAGTTCTTGTTACTGAGTCAACCTCATTAAAAAATAAATAAGGTATGAGGACAGGTCTTTTCTTGTGTCAACCTCATTAAAAAATGAATCAGTAGGTTATATAGGTAGATTGTAGAAAGTAGATACGAAGATAGTTTCTTTTATGGTGTCAACCTCGTTAAAAAATGAAACATGTAGATGAGGATAGTTCCTGTTACTGTGTAAACCTCGTTAAAAAATTAAACATGTTGCCATGAGCATAGTTCTTTTGTTGTGTCAAGCTCGTTAAAAAATGAAACAAATTCTCCCCTAATTGAGTCGAGTCTTTGACTAGATCTCGTAAATGTTAAGTCGTATATTTAGGTTAGCTATTTCGGTTTTTGCATAATTTTCTTACAGTTTGAGGTCGGGTCTTTCATATGATCTCATAAATGAACCTTCATTCCATCTAGCTATTAATTACCAACAGTGTACTTAGTTGAATGAAATGAAGCTGGGGGGCATGCGCTCTAGCAATTACGCTTAGGGGGCATCAAGCACAGTTTCTCTCTGTTTCAAGCTTGTGTAAAAATGAAACCACTCTGAAGCATAGTTTTTCTCTGTTTCAAGCTTTTGTAAAAATGAAACCTATCTTGAGTCAATTTCAGTTATTTTCAAGACTCGTTAAACTCATGAAAATCCCGAGATTATTTTGCTATCTGTTATTCTCGTAAAACACATGAAAATGCCGATTTCTTTCCGTCTTTTCCTGCTCGTAAATTAAATTGAAAGTCAGCCACAGGAGTAATTTTTTATCCCTTTTTCGAACTCGTTAAAACTTACGAAAAAGTGAAAACCATGAGTATATTTTTATCCTTTTTTCGAACTCGTTAAAATTTACAGAAAAAGTGAAACTACTGAGTATACTTTTATCACTTTTTCGGACTCTTGAAAATTACGAAAAAGAGAAACATTGGAGTTATCTTTTAAGCCCTTTTCAGACTCTCTAAATATGAAAATATTGCCGAGTACTTGATTTTTCAAACTCGTTAAATTAAATGAATGATCGTCCCTTCAGTATAAGTTTACCCCTTTTCCGGACTGAAATGGACTATTTACGAAAAAGGTATACGTTGACTAATTACGGTCAATAGAGTTCTCTCCCGCATTATTTTATCCTTTTTCAAAGTTCGAGAGACTAAATTTACGAAAAAGTACACCCATGGAGTTTTCTTAGTTTTTTCTTCCCGACTCCCTAAAATTGAAAAAACACCGGAAGCTCCTATACCGGAGTCGTTAAAATTTTACCGCAAAGGATCCGAAACTAATACTCAATGAACGAACCACTCCTTCTTAGGGTTCGAATCTTAAACTAAGTTGGACTCATCCGAAGGATGAGCTTATAAACAAGAAAATGTTATCCTCCTCAAGCTTGTCAAAAATAAAGAGGTACTTGCCAGAAATGGTGGTGGAAAAGAGAGAAAAACAAACTTGTTTGTTACATTTTGATTATTTAGAAAACCATTAACCACTCTTGAACACGACACTTTTTGTCCACCTAGGTTGGGAAATCCTTTTCCTAACAATTAATCAAACCATATTGAAAGTCTTTACCCGGTTTCTGGGTATTAGCTTAGAGTAAATTTTCACCAAACCATCTGTAGTGTTGTTATGTGTTCAAGAGGACAGTTCAAATAAACCATTCATCTACAAAATATCTTTCATCCATTTTGACCATCCCTGAGTCAGTCCTTGCCAATATATTTTCAAAACTTTATCCATGACTTTGTGTTGTGGGCTTGCCTATGACGGATCACTTTCTATCGAAGACAACTCATTATCTAGGAAGTTGATCCGACCCTCGTCGCACCTGGAAATCCGATTGATATATGTGGCAGGTTTCTTGCCTTCGACGACAGGTTGCATCATTGACCTTCAATCGAATGATTCCGTGACATGTTCGACTTCTGCTCATTCATTCACATTTCATGGATTGTACTGAGTAATTTGAGAGCCATTGACATTATTGGTGGTTACTCTCACACTTGTTAACGGTTTACATTATTGACTCGTAATCAAGTGGTTTATACCATGTTTGACTTCAACACATTTAATCGCATGGATAGAATCGTACTGGTTCGAGAAGTAGAAATCAAGACCCTGTATCTAGTTTCTACCATCCAGGCTGCGAGGATTTTTGTTATTATACAGTAGACTATTCATTACAGATGACTACGCCCATGCTGTGTCTACACTATTGATGTAATATTAAAATCATTTCTGTATCAGAATCAGTTTTCTAGTTAGTTTTTGATCTGAGGATGGGAATGCCTACCTCAGCGATGATATGTATACATATATATTTTTCTTTGAATGTTTTTACAGGTTTTGACTGGGGTGTCCACAGGATGATCCTTGAAATGATAAAGTACTGCACTCTTCATATATGACAGACTTCGGCATCATCTACTACAGACTTTGCACTTTAGGGGGCAATCTGTTACACAAAAAATTTTCACCTTAAAATTCTACTATGTGTATGAGCTCATTATAACTCATACTTCTCCCTTCGCAAGTCTAACATATCAGTTCCTCATGTCAAGCCTTGAAAATCAGAGAAATGTTCCTAAAAATCTCCTAAACTTTGGTGTCGCACTTTCTCTCTATCTTGTCTGCGGTCCCGCACCTAATGTTCAGCTCTCTTGTGTACCTGAACGCACTTTATCTGTGTTAAAGGTGCGGACCCCTGTAAGATAAAAAAGGCGCAAGTAAATTCCAAAAAGCTCAATAAAAATGAATTCTGGAAGCTTCTAGAATGGATCTTGCAGTGGCAGAATCGCTCTTATGAGGTGCATGTATCCCTTACCTTATGGAGCTAACCCCTTGATGTGAGGAGATTATCCCTTTGAAGGAGGATTCAATCCCTTCATAATTGGAACAGAAAACCTCCTCTATTCTACTATAAAAAGAGGCATTGGGTAGCCTCAAAGGGAGGTCAAGCTTAAGAAGATTTGAGGTTAAGTGCTATTGAGATTTAGACTCAGTTGACTAAGACTTTTGTGAGGAGAGATTACATACCTCTATTTGTCTTGGTTGGAGGAGTGCAGACAGCTTATCAAAGTACGTGATATTCCCGCTCGACCCCGCAAAGTCCCTGCGTTACAGGTTTGAAGCCGCTAGCGATTTTCTTATTTTTAAATTAATACAAATATACTCATTTTTCTCAATAAGCTTCAATCAATGGTTTATTTCATAGATTCCTTGATCACTATGATAAGCATGGTTTATGATGATTTCTATACAGGTGCTATGTAATATTTTTCTTGTTTGTGACTACAGGTTTACGAGGAAAACTCCTTCAAGCACGCGAGGGAAATCAACGACTTCAAACAAGCATTGGACAAACGGTAAGTCCTTAACACCTCTATAGAGCTTTTCATAGATCGTATATGCTTAGAGGAAGATTAGTCTATTTGGCTGTTTGTTTCTAGATACTTTTAGTACTAGGGAGATCGGTCTTGTTCGCAAGAACGATTTATCCAACCAACACTTGTCCAACTACTTGCATAACATCTGGTTGGGAGGTTGTTACATATAGAAGACTACTAATCATAGATATGTACAACCTTTGATCCACATCCTTATATGATTCATATATGCTTTTTGCAACCTGTTACCATTGGAGTAAGGATGGGTTTAAAATATTCCATTTTAAATTTCCTGAGCATTTCCTTGATGTACTTGGCTTGACATATAAATATTCCTTTCTCTTGCTGAGATATTTGAAGCCCTAAGAATTATGTCAGCTCACCAAGTAAAGACATCTTGAAATCACTTTGCACCTTTGTAGCAAAATTCTTACTTAGTCGATCATAATTGCTACCAATTATTGTATCATCCTCTTTAGCTATTAGACATGCTTTAGTTGCTTCATCCAGAACATATATGTCGTTTGGAGCTTGACTTTCTGTAGCCACAATTTCACCGTACACGCCTTTCCTGGTTTCACATTTCGTGGAGTTGAATAGTATTGTGTGTCCTTGATCACACATTTGTCCAACACTGAGCAGATTGTGATTCATGTTTTCAACCAATAGGCCATTCTTGGCCAGAACATATTTGCTTCCGAGAGTGACAGTACCTGATCCTATAACATTTGAAGATCCATCATTTCCAAAGGACACGGTTCCATCCTTTTTCTCTTTCAGAGATACAAAATTATTTCTATCTCCAGTCATATGCGTTTAGCAACCGCTATCAACATACCACACATGTTCGTTCTTTTGAGCCTTGAGAGCGAGAGCACAATTATCATTCTTATTATTCTTCCATGTTTGTTCATTATGTGGCTTCGAAGATTCTTCTGGAGGATTTTCAAGTCTGTAGTCTTTGGCTATGTGTCCAAAGTTTCGACATTTGTAACATTTAATATTATTTCTTAAATGTTCAAATCTATTGATGTTTCGCTAAGTCCTGGGAGGTTCATATTTGACAGATCTCCTGGAATTGTATTCGTTCCTAGGGTACGTGTGGCATTCTACAGCTTTATGACCAAATTGTCCACATGAATAACAGTGGCCATAAAAAATATGTTGGTACCTGGATGGAAATTTTTGTCGAGGAATTGTCTTCCAAGGCTGTTCTTGCAAATATTGTCCAATGAAGTCTACATGCATGTCAGATCTCATAGGTTCATTGTATTTTGTTGTAGAAGGTCCTGCTTCTTCTTCTTTGTAACCGATGCCAGTTTTGTCATTGTAAGATCGTTGATTGTTGATGAGTTTTTCCAATGCCCTTGAGCTGTTGGCATAGTTTTGGATAGTTTTTCCTTTCTTCACTTCCTCACGCAGCGAGACTACTTCGGCTTCTAATTCTTCCCTTTCTTGGTTGCTTTCTTCCAACTTCTTTTGAAGTGAATCTTCAATGCATTTGTTTTCTTCAACTTCAATTTTGAGACCTTGAACTTGTTCTTCAAGATTTTTGGAACGGATCTTCTCTGCCTTGAGATCTTTTATAAGCTTGATTGCTTCCTCATAAAATTCATCTATGGTCCATCCTTCTTTTTCGTTGTTTGATACCTCTTTCTTATTGTGCTTGGGTTTATTGTGCTTGGCCATAAACAATACTCTCTCATTGACTTCTTCTTCACTATCATTGTCTTCATCGGATGATGAGCTACTTCTTTAGAGAGCAAGTTCCTTTTGGATCCTTGCTTGTTGAATTTCTTAAAGCCTTTCTTTGTTTTTGAGTTGCCATTACTTTTGTTTGGACATTTTGCTGCAAAATTCCCAACCTCATTACAGCTGAAACATATCAATGGAAGTTTACCTTTGAATTGTCCCTTACCAATTTGTAGTTTTCTCGTGAAGTAAGCATATTCTTCATCTGAAAGACCTTCTTCATCATCTCCCTTTTCTTCACACTTGCAGGTGCATGTCTTTTCAATTGAAGGTTTTTTATCCTTATTTGTTTTCTTAGATGCAACAAACGCAGTTTCTAGATGCGAAGTACCCTCTTCTTCATCAAGTCTCATTTCATATGCTATGAGAACTCAATGTAATTCCTCTTTGCTGAGTTTGTCCAGATTTGCACTGTATTCTAAGACTGATACCTTTGGGTTGAATCTCCCTGGTAACGTTCTAAGAGTCTTCCGTATAATAGTCTTCTCATCAACTGGCTCTCCCAATCCTTCCAGAGTATTGGTTATTTATTTCATCAACGTATTGAAAGTATGAATGAATGTTGTAATCTTCTTTCATTCTGAGTTGCTCAAATTTTTCTCTATAGATTTGAAGATTTGCTTCTTTGACATTTGAGTCACCTGCATATATATTCTCAAGCTTGTCCCATACATTTTTGGCAGTTTTACAACCCAACACCTTATGATAAGCAGATTCAATAAGTCCAATGATAATAATATTCTTTTCTTTTGCATCATTTACCAAATTCTTCTTACCTTGTTCATCCACAGTTGATGTAAATCCATTTTGAACAGTGTCCCATACTTCGTAACCTTGTGCCAAGAGATAGACCTCAATTATTCCTTTCCAAAGTGCATAATTATTTTCATTGAATAGAGTTACACCATTCTTGGTATGCTCCATGACCTCCTTCCAGCTGTTAAACTGCTATTGAAGGAACCAAGCTCTGATTCCAATTGTTGGAAATAATGAGAAGGGGGGTGAATCAATATTTCTTTCAATTAGAGCATTAGTTAATCTTCAATTATTATTAGTGTTTGTACAATGATAGCAACAAACAAGAGGAACACAAATGCGCACAGTTTTTAAGGTGGAAACCCACTCCGGGACAAAAACCACCTAATGCTTTTCTAATAATTCTTTAATATTCAACTCCAATTGAAAATAAAGCTCCAACTTCCTAGAATCTAGAAAAGAATTCTTCTCCAGCTCCCACTGGATGGACGCTTGTGTTGGGGTTCCCATGTTTTGATTAGATTGGAAAGACCAAAAGATGAGACAACATCATAACCACTTTGGGGCCCTAGGATCTAGCCCTCCTGGGCCCGGAGAGGGATCTCTCCAATAAAACAAAAAATGGTATATATTTGAAGATCAAATTGAGATATTAGGATAGGTATGAAGCACAAAGGGGGTTTCAAATGATTTGGTTGGTTGGTTCCTGGGTTGGGTCATGAGATCATAGACTGAGAAAGTAATGGAAGGAAAGGAACAAAGCAGCATGATGTTTCAGCAAAAGAGGATAGGTTAAGAATGTGCCATCCATTGGGCTATGGAGTCATGAAAGGTAATTACATGCAACAAATAGCCAAGGCTTTCAGAGGGAAAGTCATCTACACTAAAGGATATTTTAGATAGATGATGGAATGGAACATTAAGGATTGAAAATGAAAGAAGGAAAGAAACCCAATTTCTGTCTATAGATCAGGTCAAAGGTCATTTAACTCCAGACCTGCTTGGACATACTCAAAGGCAACTTTTGATGGAGGGACAAAGGGGCAACTTATAGATCGGATCAGAGGTCGTTTAAATCCAGGTCAGCTTTAGCATACTCCAAGGGAAAACAAAGATAAGTTTAACAGAGCCAGGGTATGTAGATCAGAGAAGGACTTTGAACCTTCAATGCTTTGACACCAGCAAGAATATCCAAGCAGCGAACCCCGAATTTATACATCAGCTAGCAGCATATGGAACCGCTACACTGGTTAAATTAGCTAAATTTACTCTTAGATAACACATACAACAGAAATCATTGAAGGCAAGGAGAGCAGAGACATAGGGTACCTAACAAGGGTAAATCCTATGCCATATTTCTGATGCAAGCCAGCAGCAATGAACAGCATGAAAGTGCAAATAAAAGATACAAAGAGAGAAACATCACTCATAGTAATAGACCAGGATCCTATGAAATGTGCTTGATTAATTGATGCAAAACCAGTCACATACATTGAGCTCAATGGCTGTTATAGTCCAGACTTTCTCCTCCCAGCCCACTATGTTACACCATTTTTTGGTCATCTAACCTACTACCATTAGATGGACCCAAATACACCATGTAAGACCAATTTTACCCTAAGTAAAATTTCTTTCACTATGTAAAATAACTTAATAAAACACATTTATTAGGTTGTTTATGGTCTAAACAGGAAACCCCAAAGGGAAATATTAAACAAATCTATATTTGTTTGATTTTACTCATGGAATAATTAATTAAACAATAATTTAATTATTATTCCTGGTCATATTTAACCCAAAACAAGGAAATTAATTAGATAAATCCTTATTTATCTTATTATTTTCTAGGAATAACTATTTAAATCTTATTTAAATAATATTCCTTGTTAAATATGACTAAATCACCCATAAATAATTAAATAAATTATTATTTATTTGATTATCTTTCAACCACTTCCTTAAAATGATAAATAAATCATTTATTTATTTATTATTCACAAATAAAGGGATTTGACCCAAGTGAAATACTTTTTCCCTCCAACAAATATAATAAAATATTCCATAAAAGGTGGATCTAGATTTGGTTAATGTTATTTTAATCATGCACCAAGATCTAGAATGACCCAATATTTTGTTATAAATAGGAGGGTTTCTCCTACCATTCTTCACCTTTTGTTGCTTAAAGATCACCTCTGGATCTATACACTTGGTCACATTTTCTCCATTTTTTCCTTGTGAGCTCCCATTGAGTTCTATGTTTGTCTGGGTTTTCTACACCAACAAGAGAGACAAATACTAGATCTGAAGTGCTGAGGACTTCCAAGAACCCATCCCATTAAGGAGTATTCAAAACACCTTCTTGTTTTCCTCCCAGGTGCCCTTAATACAAAAATTCTTTCAAAAATATTGTTTTACTGCTTAATGTCTCTTTATGCATAGATCTGGATTTTTGCAGCATTTGTCTTGATCAACTAACTGCAAATTTGAAGATATTGGCAACCATATTTGATGTTATGGCTATAAGTTATGCGTAGCTAAAGTGGTCTTTTCTCGTACACTTCGACAAAAGATTCGTACTAACCCACTACATTACAAACTACTCTGCTACTCCCTCCCAAGACTGTTCTACAGTCAAAATGAATCCCTCTAACTGGAATTGGCAACAACCGAACAACAACCTTTACAATATGTTCTTGGGAATACTTATAGGAGAATGAATAATATCATGAGTAGATACAAATTAAATGGATCCATTAAGACAGAGTGGTGGAAGAGTCTGAGCCCACTCTACTTAATAGGTTTGCGTTGTACTCTGTAGAACAGTTCAGAGATTTATGTCAGGTCGGATTTGACGTCGGATGTTTAGTAAATTCCTTCTGGCTGTTTGGAACTCTGCGCTAGCTTTATGGAACAAGAGACATGGCGGAAAGGTCTGCAGGTCTCTCCATACCTCATAACAGTGGTCCTGACAATAATAGAAACTTCTGCCAGTGTATTTCGTCTGTTTAAAGGCCCGAGGAGGCATGGAGAACACTGAAAGGAAGTATTTATGGAGAAAGGTACCTTGTTGACATAAAACACAGATATAGCTTTGTTTCGTGTGCTTCTTTAACTTCAACTGCGCCTTATCCTTTTAATGTGGGATCATAGTTGTTAATCTTCAATTATGGGTGTAAATCCTGCATTTCGGCTCTACTACTTCACTCGGCTGTTGTAATGGTCTCTTTATAACCCCTGCACAATAAACTAATTCAATTATAAAATTCTGGGATGGTGGCGGAAGATTTGATATGGAGACTGGAGGAATGGTGGTGGACTAGATGAGCACAGTGGAAATAATGAAGAGTGGCGGAGAAATGATCACTAGTGTAAAAACCCAAAGATCAACGCTTGGGCGAATTACAAAGGAAAACACAGAAAAACAATGAAGTGGAGCCTTTGGATGTGGGACCCGGCGTGGGTGGAGGGCGATTCATTTAGTACCGTCGGATCTCAGGAGGAGATCAACGACGAAGCTTAAGCGATGGAGCCCCGCAATAACCCGATGAGGAAAAATGAATGGATGCGATATGCAATGTGGGCCATCGATCTTGGATCAATGGACGAACCTGATGGAATCAGAGGATCGCAATCGGGAATTGTAGCGAGTGGCACAGTTTAGAATCTGTGATTGTGATTGGAGCGATTCAATGCCAACCATTGGATCATGAAAGGGATCGACGGCGGCGATTAAATCGGTGGGGGGGGGGGATAAGGGCCAAAGGAGCAGAGTAGGAGAAATCTGGACCGTTGGGTCAAAAGGAATGAACGGTCAGGATCGGATCGGAGGATCGCGATCACAAGGTGTAGAAGGGAGGTGCGATGCAACTGGCATGATGCGATGGAGCGCCAACCGTCAGATCTAGCGGGAGATTGACGGTTCCAATGTAATTAGAGGGGCGGAAGGAGAGGGCGATGAGCACGCAACAATTAACGCTGGGTTGTTGGATCATATCATGGATCGACGGTGGAGATCGTAATCGGGAGATCGCAATCACAAAGGGTGGAGAGTGGCAGCAATTAACAATTGCAATTGCGATCAGAGTGGGGGAAGTGGGAGAGCGAGGACTGTTAGATCTATTCAGATCAACGACGGATATTGTTTCCGCGGCTTACAGGACAAAAACACAATCACATCGAAGATTTACGTGTAACAGAGAGATGTGCCCGCCCGACGGTGTGATTGCGATTAGCGCCTAAACCATTAGCGCTTGGTTGTAGGCGAGGGTCGCATGGGGAAGTGGTTAAGGGGCTTGGCCAAAAGGGGCTAGGCCTTAATATAAGGTAGAAAGTGGGTTTTTGGCCCATTTTAATGCATTTTAAGGCCAAAGAAGGGTAACGATAGAGAGGAAAAGGGTTTATTAAACCAAACAAAGAGTATTTGAAGGGTTTTAAAGGGAACTTGAGATGGTTTAGAGGGTTAATGGGGGGAAATAGAGGGGATTAAAAGGGGATGAAGCACAGGTTTAGGAGGGATGATATAAAGGGAAAAAAGAGGCCTTTTGGTCATTGCTTCACAATCAGGGAGGCTTTATAACTAGAAACAACAGTGGGGATTTTATCAAAGGGCAAGGGCATAGGGAGGCTTCAAGGATGATGTGTTTTCAGAGGAAATGCATTCCTTGAAGGCTCAAAAACATTTTAGCCCCCTGTTTGCTTGTCAAAAAATTTATAGGGGGCTAACAGTGGCTCCACATGGGGATGGCTTCTTCTTGAAGGAGTCAAGAATCCAGAAAGTGATATTTGGTGTAGGCCAGATGCCTGGTACTTGACCCATCCATTTTATTTCTTGGATCAGCTGCCACAAAACATGAATACATCATATCAACAGTAAACATTCTCCCAAACAACTTCCTACCCAGACTATAGTCCTAACATTTTTTATTCTAGGTGCATTTGGATTTGCAGACCCTTTACATCATCAATTTTTTACAAGCAGGAAAATCAACCTATTCTACTTCTACCCTTATTACTCCATGATACCATATTAGACTGTTGGCCTCATATTTTCTCTACCTAAACTACTATCTGCTAGGATTAAACTATTTATAAGATTTCTTCTCTACATTCTAAGACAGAAATTGAAAATAGTCAAGCCAGGATTAGACTGTCTGACTTGCTGGACCTTCCAGAAATTAAAACAACTAACTACACGATCATAGGCTGAGCTTTATTGAGCTTTTCCTACCTACCCTACTATAACTAGAATATTTACAAGTCTAGCTTACAAATATTGTCTTCCAATGTAACCAGTCCATCAAGTGATCCCATGACTGGTCCCTTCTGCTCAGCTCCTTGAGCAAGCTAGATAGGCAGGGCAGCTCCCACTCTTTTTTTTCAATAACAGCAGCTTTGAAAAATTTTCTTTCTGTTTGCAACATGCTGCTCAAAAATACCTATGATCCTTCCCCAAATGTTTGCAGGAAATGAGCATAAGGATCATGAAAAGATACCTGGCTATGAATATTTGGCAAGCAGGTTTCAACCAGGATCTCTTCTTCTTCCACTGGACCAAGAAGAAGACTCTCTTGAGAGAGAGAATCTCCCTCATCTTCTTCATTTTCTGAACTGGAGGACTCATCGTATATTGTAGCTGAGCCCTCTTGGAGCTCTGATATGTTCTGCTCTAATGTGCTGAGCTCCATGAAAATATCTATGTATTCTTGAGAAGTGGTTTGTTCCATTGCTTCCTCTTGTTCAAGATAAGGCTTGTTATTTTCATCTTGCTCAAGAGTCTCTTCTTTGCTTTCCTCCTCATTTTATGAAAGGAAAGACTGCTGACCTCCAATCTCGTGAAAACCATTACCGATGAGTTGTAATGGAGTGAAGCAAAGATCTAGATATCCTTCACCCTCTTCTGCACTCTTAAATATTTCTTCATCAGTATCATAAATAGCCTGCATTGGCTCATTACTCTCTGGAAGTAAAGGGAACTGATCCTCCTCCCATAAATTTACTAATGATGACCCTGTAAGATCATATTCTGTTTGGAGAAGATCATCATCAGATAGATCAAAAATAGGAAAATCATGAATATAATTAATGCTGCCAGCCAGACATATTGGATTATCAGCAGATTTTCCTTCACTCTAATTTCCATTTGAGCTTTCCAACTCTGTACAACAAAGCTCATCGAATGAATGGGAAAGAATGTCTGTTGTGCAAAAAATTTCAGAGGCTGGCTGCCCATTGATGATCTGATCTATTTCTTCTTCTATCAAAGGAGAAGATGGTCTTGTGTTCCTTTGCACAAAAGTGCAGCCGCTCTCCGTTTCCTTTGAAGACTAGATTTGAGGCAGAGTGTCATCTTAAGCCTCAACTACAAGGGATGATGAACCAACATATGAGTTTCTAGTAATATCTTGAGGAATGTCTACGGTCTCTTGATTTTTTTCTTCCTCAACTGATTCATCCATGTTCTTTTGACAGCTAGGATTCATATGAAAATATTGAATGGCTATTAATAGATCTTCAGGATGCATATTAGCCAAATCCTCATCAATATCTAATAGATACTGTATGATATTCTGAGATTGATCACAACAATCCCATGATAAGGATGGAGATTTTCCTTTATAATTCTTGTAAAATACTTGGTGCATGTCCCTTAATGAAAAAAAACTTCGAGATTCCAACCATTCATACCAAACCCTATATTTTCCTTCTAATGTTGCCATGAACATTTTCATTAGGCAGTCTTCATGCCATTCAACTTTAAATTTCCACACATGTATATGAAACTTGATGAGATGTAGCAAGGGGTCATCAACGTTTTCACCCTGAAAGGTAGGCAGGTTTTCTAACCAGTCCACTTCAGGCATTTTGTGTGGGAATCCAGGGATATGTTCCCTATTCATTGGGGCATATCTTCTTTGTATGCATGGAAGCATGTTTGTAAATCAGAAAGAGGTCATTGTATATTCTCAACCAGTTCAGAGTCTTCTACCAGTGGAGTCATTTGGTCTTCTAGGAGTTATGGAGTGTGGAGTTGCCAGGTGGATGAATTTGACTGTTTGGAGTAGGCTGTTGTCCACCATCAGCAATTAAAATCCAATCCAGGCTAAGTGGTATTTAGTTCCCCAGTGGAGTCGCCATTATGTTGGGGTTCCCATGTTTTGGCCAGATTGGCAAGACCAAAAGATGAGACAACATCGTAACCACTTTGGGGCCCTAGGATCTAGCCCTCCTGGACCCGGAGAGGGATCTCTCCAATAAAACAATGAATGGTATATATTTGAAGTTCAAATTGAGATATTAGGCTAGGTATGAAGCACAAAGGGGGTTTCAAATGATTTGGTTGGTTGGATGCTGGGTTGGGTCATGAGATCATAGACTGAGAAAGTAATGGAAGGAAAGGAATAGAGCAGCAGGATGTTTAAGAAACAGAGGATAGGTTAAGAATGTGCCATCCATTGGGCTATGGAGTCATGAAAGGTAATTACGTGCAACAACTAGCCAAGGATTTCAGAGGGAAAGTCATCTACACTAAAGGATATTTTAGATAGATGATGGAATGGAACATTAAGGATTGAAAATGAAAGAAGGAAAGAAACCCAATTTCTGTCTATAGATCAGGTCAGAGGTCATTTAACTTCAGACCTGCTTGGACATACTCAAAGGAAACTTTCGATGGAGGGACAAAGGGGCAGCTTATAGATCAGACCAGAGGTCGTTTAACTCCAGGTCAACTTTAGCATACTCCAAGGGAAAACCAAGATAAGTTTAACAGAGCCAGGGTCTGTATATCAGAGAAGGACTTTGAACCTTCAATGCTTTGACACCAGCAAGAATATACAAGTAGAAAACCACGAATTCATACATCAGCTAGTAGCATATGGAACCGCTACACTGGTTAAATTAGCTGAATTTACTCTTAGATAACACATACAACAAAAAAAATTGAAGGAAAGGAGAGCAGAGACATAGGGTACCTAAAAAGGGTAAATCCTATGCCATATTTCTGATGCAAGTCAGTCGCAATGAACAAAATGAAAGTGTAAATAAAAGATACAAAGAGAGAAACATCACTCGTAGTAATAGACCAGGATCCTATGAAATGTGCTTGATTAATTGATGCAAAACCAGTCACATACACTGAGATCAATGGCTGTTACAGTCCAGAATTTCTCCTCCCAGCCCACTACATTACAAACTACTCTGCTACTCCCTCCCAAGATTGTTCTACAGTCAAAATGAATCCCTCTAACTGCAATCGGCAACAACCGAACAACAACCTTTACAATATGTTCTCGGGAATACTTATAGGAGAATGAATAATAGCAGGAGTAGATACAAATTAAATGGATCCATTAAGACAGAGTGGTGGAAGAGTCTGAGCCCACTCTTCTTAATAGCTCTGCACTGTACTCTGTAGACCGGTTCAGAGATTTCTGTTAGGTCAGATTTGACCTCGGATGTTTAGTAAAGTCCTTCTGGCTGTTTGGAACTCTGCACTAGCTTTCTGGAAAAAGAGACATGGCGGAAAGGTCTGCAGGTCTCTCCATACCTCATAACTGTGGTCCTAATAGTAATAGAGAATTCTGCCAGTGTATTTCATCTGTTTAAAGGCCCAAGGAGGCATGGAGAACACTGAAAGGAAGTCTTTCTAGAGAAAGGTACCTTGCTGACATAAAACACAGATATAGCTTTGTTTTGTGTGCTTCTTTAACTTCAACTTCGCCTTATCCTTTGAATGAAGGATCATAGTTGTTAATCTTCAATTATGGGTGTAAATCCTGCATTTCGGCTCTGCTGCTTCACTCAGCTATTGTAATGGTCTCTTTATAACCCCTACATAATAAATTAATTCAATTATACAATTCTGGGATGGTGGCGGAAGATGTTATGTGGAGACTGAAGGAATGGTGGTGGAGCAGTGGAGCACAGTGGAAATAATGAAGAGTGGCAGAGAAATGATCACTAGTGTAAAAACCCAAAGATCAACGCTTGGGTGAATTACAAAGGAAAACACGGAAAAACAATGAAGCGGAGCCTTTGGATGTGGGACCCGGCGTGGGTGGAGGGCGATTCATTTAGGACCGTCATATCTCAGGAGGAGATCGACAGCGGAGGTTAAGTTATGGAGCCCCACAATAACCCGATGAGGAAAAATGAATGGATGCGATATGCGATGTGGGCCATCGATCTTGGATCAATGGACGTACCTGATGGAATCAGCGGATCGCAATCAGGAAGTGTAGCGGGTGGCACAGTTTGGAATCTGCGATTGCGATTTGAGCGATTCAATTCCAACCATTGGATCACGAAAGGGATCGACAACGGCAATTAAATTGGCGGGGG
Source organism: Pinus albicaulis (assembly GCA_034641835.2). Lineage (NCBI taxonomy): Eukaryota > Viridiplantae > Streptophyta > Pinopsida > Pinales > Pinaceae > Pinus > Pinus albicaulis. Next base: position 1,693,213,414 of record CM076581.1, read on the forward strand.
GGAGAGAAGGGCTAAAGGAGCGAAGCGGGAGAAATCTGGACCATTGGGTCAAAAGGAATGAACGGCCGGGATCAGATCAGAGGATCACTATCGCAAGGCACAAAAGGGAGGTGCGATGTGACTGGTGCGATGCGATAGAGCACCAGCCGTCAGATCTGGCAGGAGATCGACGGTTCCAATGTGATCGGAGGGGCGGAAGGGGAGGGCGATGAGCGCGCAACAATTAATGCTGGGTCATTGGATCATATCATGGATCGACGGTGGAGATCGTAATCGAGAGATCGCAATCGTAAAGGGCAGAGAGTGGCAGCGATTGAAAATTGTGATTGCGATCAGAGTGGGGGAAGTGGGAGAGTGAGGACCGTTAGATCTATTCAGATCAACGGCGGAGATTGTTTCCGCGGCTTGCAGGACAAAAAAAAAATTGCATCAGATATTTACGTGTAACAGAGAGATGCATCCGCTCGACGGTGTGATTGCGATTAGCGCCCGGACCATTAGCGCTTGGTTCTAGGCGAGGGTCGCGTGGGGAAGTGGTTAAGGGGATAGGCCAAAAGGGGATAGGCCGAAAGAGGATAGGCCTTAATATAAGGTAGAAAGTGGGTTTTTGGCCCATTTTAATGCATTTTAAGGCCAAAGAAGGGTAACGATAGAGAGGAAAAGGGTTTATTAAACCAAACAAAGAGTATTTGAAGGGTTTTAAAGGGAACTTGAGATGGTTTAGAGGGTTAATGGGGGGAAATAGAGGGGAGTAAAAGGGGATGAAGCAGAGGTTTAGGAGGGATGATATAAAGGGAAAAAGGTGTCCTTTTGGGAATTTCTTCACAATCAGGGAGGCTTTATAACTAGAAACAACAGTGGGGATTTTATCAAAGGACAAGGGCATAAGGAGGCTTCAAGGATGATGTGTTTTTAGAGGAAATTCATTCCTTGAAGGCTCAAAAACATTTTAGCCCCCTATTTTCTTGTCAAAAAATTTATAGGGGGCTAACAACTTCAACGCCCGAGATTCTTCAGTAGTCAACTGAACGGATGGCCCAACAGCCAATGATCTACAACTCACCCTAGCACCACCCTACCACCCTATAGAAGAATAAAATAAGAATGGACTCACGTACCAGGGAAAATGGTCCACTTTACAATAATATAGAATGATGTAGAAGAAGAAGATATACTAGACCATAACCCCAACTTTGACACAACCACCTAATGATGATCCTAGGCCTCCCAACATCGATTCTTCAACCCTTGGCAGATATATACTAGTACAATTTGTAAAATAATGTATTTACAATGACTAAGTACAATGATACCTTTACAATGATTGTATGCAGTGCTGCCCACTTGAAGACTTCATATGATGAAATTCTTGTTGCTGTTATGCACCTTGGTTGCTACTCTTGTCATGCTACCCTTTGCTGCACCTTGCTTTACTTTGCTGACATAGAAAGTATGGTCCTTTGCAACCCTTGACAACATGATTTATATTTTTCTTTCTTTCTAGGAGCTCGATATTGAATCTGGTGTATCTCTTCTATTTCAGATCCTAAATATCTGATTTTTGGTCTTGTAGTAGTCCTCTGAGTCATCTTTCCAATTCCATAAGTCTGACCCAATTTGGATTCTTCAAGAGAAAGTTATACCTAATCTCTCACAATACCCTAATTATGGACTGTTTCACCAGAGCGCACTTGTACGGCGTGCCACATGTCACTGTTTCTTCATTTGGCTTTGAAATTAATAGCACAAAAAGTATAGACTGTGTGATATCTACCACATTTTATAGAATTCCAATCCAACACTTAGAGAGAGAGCTATGATGATTTTACCAAGGTCACTTCTTTTAGATGAATTTCAGGAGCCTGCAAAAACCCTGACTTCCACAGATCATATCTCCAAAAATATTGTGCATCTTGATATGAAATATTTACTGCAGTTTCCTTGGGATTTCAGCTTCACCTCATAAAAATTTCAGCGTCTGAAACTTCGTAGAAAACAAGTTAGAGAGAAAATTCCATGATGACCTGTTTTAGATGGCCGAATCCCTTGCATAAGGATGAAATGAGGATCACAATTTATATAAAAGCTTAACTTGAGAGGGGCTTCAACAAGTTAACATGGGAGGGATTTTAGGAGCTTAAAATAAAAATATTAATTATGACTTTTCAATGACCATGCTCCAAACCCATGGGGTTTTAGCCCACTAACTGGGGGTACAAACTTCAAACATGAATATCTCTCAAACCGTGAAGAATTATATAGCATGCCATATATCAACAGAAATATCTCGACAAGTAGAAACCATCAAAAGAATTATTGACCAAGAATATATTAATTTGGTAGTTCAAAATTCCCATGAAATATTGGGTTAGCCCCTGGTGCTTGTTGGGTTGACATCAATGACAACCGGTGATCAACATTTTCATATTAGGGGTTTTCCCCTTTCAAGCAACCAAATGGAGGAGAAGAAAACTTATAAAAAAGGAGGCTAGGTGATAAGAGATGAGCCCTTAAGCACCCTTGAAATTATGTCTACAACACTATCCAAAAAATGTTTTCAGGTAGTAGGGTGTCTTCCTTTTTTTCAACTAGTTTATAAAGTCAAATATAATGCCACATTGACCAAGTTTTTTGCCACTCGACCCAAAAGGGACCAAGTAACAATTGCAGGGGTTAGTTTCACCATATCAACTGATATAGTATCTGAGGCCACATACATGCCTAATCATGTTGAAAAATTGTTTAAGAACCAAGATCTAGCCCTTCACAATTATTAGCCCTATCTCAGAAGACATCATCAACAACACATGAAGAATATATTTCCTGTTGGGAACCTCCCTTAGAAGTACACACCACTCATCATAATCATCATGAAGTACTTAACCTGCGAGGGAGGATTTTCTTGATTATATGGGTATCATGTCAGACTTCTCATTCATTTCACAGGGGTAAAGCCACTCAATTTTCCCTATTACTTTTATAAAAGTTTGGCAAAGATGGCAAAAGGTCCAGCATAAGCAGAAAAATCTTGAAATCAGCCTATTCCACCATTCCCTGATCAAGATCAATTTTTTACACCAGCTTGAGTAGAATAACATCACTTGGGACACTTTCATGCAATAATATGTATTTTTGTCTTCTAGTAGCCAGCCTGCTAGCCCTAGTTCTCCATCAACACCATCAACACCTTCTAGACATGTGGAGGTTGGCTCACCTAGCACTATTTCAGTGAGTAGGAAGATTGAGGTCAGAAAAACATACCAGAGAGGCATGAGTTTTGTGTTTTATCCTCATATTGAGGAAGGTACCAAGCCCACATTAGTAGAGTAGGGATTACATTCATAGCATGAGACAACTATGCGTGATGAGGAACATAACATTGAATTAGTAGACTTGAAGGCTAGTGAGGAGAATGAAATTTTGGAGATGATCATGAAGGAAAAATATTCTTAGATCAAAGAGCTCAAGTACAAATTAGTAAGGGATAATTTCATCATTTCCTTCATAGAGCAAAAAAATAATCAGTTGAAGGCAAAACAATTGTCTTTAGAGAAAAGTCATTTTGAGGCTAGCATGAATGATGTGAAAGGCAAAGCAGTGATTGAAATTTAAGTGTTAGATAAGAATGAAAATAAGGTGACAAGGAAGATACCAAGGACCACGGGCCTCATAAGAGCATTGAAAAAGGAAAGAGAACAAAATCCACCAAATGAGGAGTTGACCTTTAAAGACACGATAACCATGGAAATTAATGAAAACAAGGATTTTTTCTTAAGAAAGTAAATATTCACTTGGAGAAGCTCCTTAACAAGGCAAACAAGGACAACAATATGCAAAAACACATGCCTGACCATTACTATGCAAGAAATCAAATTTGTAATATCAAAGTCAAACAGGTTCAAGCCAAACTGAAGGAAACCCTAAAAAGTGAAAATGAGAAGGATAAATTGGAGATTCTTGCTTATGCTTATTTAGTGGCATAAGATACCTCATGAGGCACCTCTGGACCAATTTTCAGGAGTTTTGGAGAAAATTTTGTTTTTTGTGACATTTTGGTCAAAATTGGAAATTTGAAAAACCAATCATACTGGCAAAAGCATAGCGTGGGCCATGCTACGCTTTTGTTGGGGCGGGTCCATTAGAGGAAAACTCAACATTTTTGGATTCCTTTTGACAAGTACATCAATCTGAGTTAGCGGTTTGGCCATGTCAGCCACTTATGGGGGTTAAAATGTCCAAAAACATGCTAAAAATCACCTTTCTGCCCTATTTTTGGAGCCTTCACTATGCTTTTTGAGTAGTCTTGGGAGATTGAATATTTGGAGGGATAGAACCACCATTTTAAGTGCTTAATGAGCCTATCATGTAGTAGACATCAAGAGCTTTCCAATGGTACCTTCAGATCCTGATTTGGACACCCGGAAGGCCTCCAAAAGTAAATTTTTTTAAGCTCTCTATGCTTTCTTCCAGCTCGCTACACTTTCTCCTGATTTTGCTATGCTTTCTCCATAAGGAAAATTTCACTGAAATTTTGACTAAGTTTGACTTTTTACTAATGTAATTGATGAAATGATGATGTCATGAGCTGTTAAATGGTAAATTAGGGTAGATACATGCTTGTTAATGTAATTTTCATCAAATGTATCTATTTTCGTATGATGAGGTGAATTGGTTGACCTCCACTAGAGATTAGGGTTTTGTTGAGCTTATCATGTAATAAGATCCAAAAATTATGGATTCGACCCCTGAGAGAGGGGAGATGTTTTTTTTTTCTATATATATCATTTTCAGAGTCATTTGACTAGTTGGACATCAGTGGATTGTAATATTGTATCTTATACTTTCACTTTCATATTAAAAAATTAAAGGATGCAGTTGCAGATATTATTTAGGAATTCATGTGCAATGAGTTTATGATCATGTATCTTCTTTTTTATAGTATTTCTTGAATTATATATAGCTCCTCGCTCATATCTTGTATCTTCTATGGCTTTCCTTACAATTCATAGGCATAATTCTATTGATTTAGCTATGTTTATATGGAAATGTCATCTTGTGTTTTATGATTCCAATTTAATGAATTCATCAATGAACATGCTCATTAAATCCCTTTACTCTTTCAGACTCACGACCATACCTACAAAAACCTAAAATCATCATAGATCCATTTCTACCTTTCTCCTTTATATCTTTGCAGCTGTAAACCCTTTGATCCCTAAACCTAGCTACTTGGTTTTATCCCTGATCCAACATCAAACCCTAAATTTCTCAAAACCTACTTGAGCCTATCATATCTAGCCTAATATCTTTCATGTCATAGTCAATCCTTGGCTATGATCACATTGAGAGAGACCTCTAAGCCTGGTAGGGCTGTCTACTAGGCCAAAGTGGTCTGTGGTTACCTTTTCTGGTTTCCTTTTCAGCCTTCGAAGAACTGGTGGAGTGCTAACACCCCAAAAATTTAAACTTTGTGCTGCAGCTGTAACGTCCAGGGAATGTACACCATGAAAACCTATGTTGTGGGCTATGCCTCTAGCCTATGGTAAGGATCTCTGGTACCACATTGTCTCTTTATATCAGCCCAAATTTTCTTTTTGTTTCTCTTCTAGGATTTTCCACTAAGATTGGCACTACTGCCAAATTTTTCAATGCACCAAGACTCCTCAAATCACCTTTTAACTCTACAATCATAGACTTAAGGTAACCAGAATTTGTATGGAAATAAATCCTAATCTAGGAGGCCATTTTCATACTTCCACACACTGTTGGAAATCTATTTCTGATCACTATCCAACTATGCCACTTTCAGGAGTATCTGAGAAAGTATCTTGATGTAGAAATTCCTCCAAATCCTAAGTCTCTCAAATGTCATAGTCAACATTTTATGGCTTTTCTAATAATCCTGCTACTGTGATGATTCTCTACAAGAGACTACAACAACCATTGGACTACGAACCATTGGAGTCCTTCTTAGATTGAAACACCATGCACATCAATTCCATAATTTGTTGATGTTAGTCGAGTTGACATCAATTCCAACAACCAAGTGCCATCAACCATTCAAAAAATGTCAACTCTCTAACAATATCCCCCATTGGCATTGATGGAAAAATTTTAAGCTCCCCGTAAAACTGGCCATGGTCTTCTTCATCATTGTTTTTATCCTAAGAAATAGTAATCTTCGCCCCCTTTGACATCAATGGAAAATGATTCTCTTGAAAGCTCCCCTTGAATCACTGTAACATACTCTTCAATTGATCCCACTTGCTGAGTGCCTTCCAAATCCTATTATAATTGAGTCATTTGGGAGGAGGAGTCACAACCCCTGTTTTCTACCTAATATACTCAAAGGGTTCTCTTGCAAGTGGCTTAGTAAAGATGTTTGCAAGTTGGTATTTAGTGACCACATATTCAAGTTGAACAACACTAGCTGCAACATTTTCTCTTAATAAGAAATGGAACTTGATAGGAATTTTATTGGCATTTGAGTGCATGATAGGATTTGTAATGTTCCTAAATTAGCTTAAGCTAATTGGAACATTAATTTTCCTTGTTTATTTTTGCATTTCATGATTGAGGAATAAAATGTAAAGGAGGACATGAAAAACTCCTTAAATCAAAGAATAAATACATGGCCAGTGTGAAAAGGGATAAATCTGGGCCTTTGTAATAAAATCCACTTGTGTATGAAACAAGATTGAGTCATTTGATTGGGTCAATAGAACCAAATCTCAGTTCTGTCCAGATTCATTGAACCTCCTAGACAAACTACGCAGTTCTAGAAGGAGGACATTAGTGTGAAAAGGGGCAATTCGTTTGAGGTGGTTTAGGGTTTGTGCACACATTCAAGTTATAAAAAGGAGGAGAGATCTCATGTAAAGGTTGTTGAAGGATTTTTGAAATAGAGGTTGCTTGAGCAACTCTAGCTCTCCTGGCTGTTTAGCCTAAGGGAAGAGGATTTCCTGTTTAGGAATCCTCCCTCCTTCCTTGACTAGCTCTTGGAGGAGATTGTAATGAAATGAGCCACTATCAGGTTGAATACCAAGCTCCATATCCATTAGAAACTTTTATCCTGTTGAGGGTTTTGCAGCTGTTTGAGTTGCAGAAAATGGTATCCTAGATCTGTAGAGATCTAGTGTTTACGGAGGAGTTCTCTCTCAAGGAGGGTGTCTTGTGACCACCCGGAAGAGGATATCTCTCTTATTTTGTATTCATATCTATATTTTATAGCATTTAATTTATTTCTCTAGAGCTACTGCAAATTCCCTCTCATGAACTGTGTTTTCTGCATTGGGGTTTAATGTAAATTTGATTTATGTGCAATAAAAGATCTCCAGTGATTGAGGCTTGCCTCTCACTTTGTAAATATTTAACGTAGCTACTGTTATAAGCTATTTCAGATCTGATATCTGTTATAATAAATTCATCTTCATAAATTCTGAGTATTCTGCAGTTCTGTAGCTTATAAGTCAGATCTACACTTATTCATGCATTATTTTGATGAAAGCCTAAGGGGATCTTGTGGAGAAGGCTGAGTAGTTTCCAGTTATGGTATGGATCTGATTTTTCAGCCATATATATTTCATAGATCTTAGTTTTAATTTACAAAATATGAATCTTCAGAAAAATAACGTTGTAATAGTCTGTAGTCTTTTTCTATGTGTTGCAGCAACTCATTTTGGGGGTTTTCCTTCATAGAAATGTTTGTTTTTCCTTGCATAAGCCATATGAATATTATTCTGAACCTCCATACTGAAATTTCTGCATAAACTCAGCCAAGATATTCAGAAATTACGCTATCCATGCTTCAACAACTTTCTGCATAATTTAGGTCATGGGAAATCAGGGTTTTTCTTGACTAGTTGGGAAGGAGGAACTGTTTAACATAGGAAAAATTATTTTTTTAAGCTGAAATTTTTCATGTGAGTCCATATTAACCTAATATAACATATTACAGAACCTTGACCCTTCATTTTACGCAGATTTGGGTATACACCTATTGTAGTGCATACAAGTTGCTTTTCCCCACCTTTCTGATGTTAAAAGATGAGTAAAGAGTGATGCTGTTATTTATATTGGTTTCTGAGTGTTATAAAACAAATTTTATGGTATTTGAAGCCATCATACCTGAATAATGTGTTTTCCCAGCATGATTTGCTGAGTAAACCATTTTGGGATATTACCTCTTGACAAGAGTCTATAGACAGAGTCTGAAAAGGGCCAGCTAGCCTTTGGATTTCATCCTTTATTTTAAAGGTGACATATCCAGTAAATTCCCCTTCATTCAATCTCTATTTTAGATCATATTGTTGATTGTTAATGTCTAAGAAGGAAAAATCTCACTGATACCAGTTTGTGGGAGATCTGTTTAGTGCATCTAAACCCATTTTTTTCTGCTGAAATCCCACATATCAGTCCCTTACAACATAAAAAAGAGGAAACAAGCATTGGTTTTCATTTTATTTGCATATTTTTCCTTATACAACGTTCCTATTTAGCAACTAGGCAATATTCCGAAAAAGCCACATTACAGTGGTATCAGAGTATGATCTCTGGCACAGCCTGTGAGATCAAGCTATTAGTAAATTAAGAGCAGAATCAGAGATAGGATTGATGGAGAGGATGAGATTACTCTCATAAATTTTCAGATCAGATAAGGGCCTCTCCAAGGAGGTTCAACCAATGGAAGAAGAAGGGTGTAGTGAAACTCAAAGAGGGTTTCAAAGAGGAAGAAGCTACAGTGAAATTCTTAGAGAATTTAAAGAAGATGAAGAAGTCCCTAGTACTTCTTATGATGTGTGTGAGCATTCAGCCAGACAATCTGATTTGCAATGCTGTCCCATACATACTTTCTTGTTGAGAGAAAGAGGAGAAGAAAGTTGCAGTGAGACCTACATAAGGTTTCAAGAAGGAGAGGAAGACCCATGCACTTCCTACCCTCACAAAGAAGAAACATTGTATAGAAGAAACAAGAGCATGGCTCCACCACTTGGAAAAATTACAGAAGAGGAGATCTTCGTGCTCCTTTTCCAGACTTTGAAGGGTATTGAAGAATATATCAAGGATATTCAGAGGGTGGAGGCTTGTATCAGCGCTGGCACAACCTTGGAGGAGCAGCCTTCATGTTCAATGGAGAAAGACTACACAGTTGCAAAAGAAGTTATTGCTTCTAAATTTCACCAAGGTATGGTCAAGAATTCATATGTTTTCATTTTAGCCCATTGCATGGAGAGATCTACATTTCTATGTGCTTCTGATCTAGAACAACAGAGTTGCACTGCACTGTGCTAGAGCAGCAAGGGAGGAATAAGATCTTCCCTTGGAAATATAAAAGGGGTTGCATTTCACAAGCCCTTGAGATGGAGAAGGTGCAGAGGCATGAGGATACCGAGAGAAGATGGGGAAGAGATCCAATCTCATTCCTATCTATTGCAGAAGGTTGATGCACCTAAAGAGGTGATTGGATTGCACAGTGGAAGCATGGAGGGTTTCCTCCATTCATGTATTCAGTCACCACTAGATGATGTCTCATTTCCTGGAGACATTGCACCAAGAAGGCCACTTGATTAGCAAGAAGAGGTGAATGCTTCACATGGTGAGGAATTTCCCATTGATTTCAAAGAAGTGGAGACCTTGGGAGGTCTTGGTGCAACACTGAGAGTGTTGGGTAGGCTCAAGGAGGAGAGAAGCAGTCTCTCAACATCATCCACACCCACTCTCATTTCAGTTTCTGTGCTGTGGCCGGAGAAGCAGGAGAAGGATAGTAGCCTTCCCACATCTACATTTGGCATGGGAGCTATGCATGCACATGACTCTTGGGAAGAGTTATTACAGTCTTCTCTCTTCTCTTTGAGAATGGAAGGAGGCTCATCTATGATCTGTTGCCATTGCATGAGCAAAAATTGTGGTAAGGGTGTTGATTATTTTGATTTATCTCATGTGTACATGCATCCCTTAACCACATATGTGCACGATGTTGCTCCAAGTAGGAGCATTCTTACTTTGAGGTTGCATGGCCTACTTGAGGCCATGAGAAATGTTGATATCCACTCCCTAGGAGGACTTGGGGAGGAATTTTTCTTTGGAGGAAATGCTCACATTGCCTCATCCATCATTCATTTCCTCCAAGCTTATGAAGATATTGGGACAACATGCAAGTGGTTGGAAGACCACATTTTTCAGCAGTCTCTATTGCAGTTGAGGTCCAAACTGCATTGGTTTCATATGAGGAATCATTTCCCTTCACATTTGTTGCATATGGCAGGCAACATGAATTCTATTCCTGCTCCCTATGTTGATGATATTTCTATTTTTATGAGGATCATATGTGGGAGAGGAGAAATGATACATTGGATGAATGTATCCATTGGGAATGCACTCTCCCATATTCAATTGAATTTCAAGAAGAGGAGGGAACTTTTTGTGGCTATTGCATGGTACATTGTATCATCTTCTACAAAGGGTCAATTATTGATTTTGTATCATGAAGGGGAGCCTCTCACATGGGAGGAATTAGAGCAAGACATGTTTTGCTTGATCTCCATCCAGCCTACACTTATTTTCCTCTATCATTTCCAAGCTTTGAAGAAGCTTATTTCAGCAAGAAAGTGGTGGGATGGCCAGTTATGGTATCATGACTTGAGGCAGCAAGATGATGGACAGCGCTGGTCTCAAGGGAGGGACTATTTTCACCATCCAGCACATCATATGGCAGCTAGCATGATCTTAATCATGATTCCACATGCTGAAGATGTACTTATTCTTGGGAACATGGTTGGAGGAGAGACACATTTGTGCAATGTTTCCTTGGGGAAAGGAGTTTCCCACATTATTTGTACTACATGTTCTATGGGGAGCATGAGAGACCATATGGCCACTATAGAACATTACTTGTCTCTTTATGATGTGGACCATATGATTGTTGGTAGCACTTGGAGCATGCCTCTCATGGGCATTTGGGAGGAGCTTCACTATGAGTTACCATGCTGGAAGGTAATTCATTTCATTTGGGTGATAGCATGGAGGTGGAAGACCTTCATTGATGGTGGAATTCCCCATTATGACCATCACTTCGATCTTGATGAGGCCATGGATAAGAAATAAGGTTTCCATATAGACCTTCCTTTACTTCATGATGAGAGCTATTTGGTTTATCTACCAAAGGCCACTTTGCACACTTGGGAGGAACCATTGGGAGATGGAATTATTGTAGAAAATTTGAAGCAATGGTGGAGACTGTTGAAGGAGGAGGCCATAAGAAGAAGGGGAGGAGATTTTGCAGCACCCTTGTAGTTGCTTGAGGACAAGCAACATTTGGGAGGGGGAGGCTGTAATTTCCCTAAATTTGCTTCAGCTAATTGGAACATTAATTTTTCCTTGTTTATTTTTGCATTTCATGATTGAGGAATAAAATGTAAAGGAGGACATGAAAAACTCCTTAAATAAAAGAATAAATACATGCCCAATGTGAAAAGGGATAAATCTAGGCCATTGTGATAAAATCCACTTGTGTGTGAAATAGGATTGAGACATTTGATTGGGTCAACAGGACCAAATCTCAGTTCTGTCCAGATTCTTTGAACCTCCTAGACAAACTACGCAGTTCTAGAAGGAGGACATCAGTGTGAAAAGGGGCAATTCATTTGAGGTGGTTTAGGGTTTGTGCACCTTCAAGTTATAAAAAGGAGGAGAGGGCTCATGTAAAGGTTGTTGAAGGATTTTTGAAATAGAGGTTGCTTGAGCAACTCTAGCTCTCTTGGCTGTTTAGCCTAAGAGAAGAGGATTTCCTGTTTAGGAATCCTCCCTCCTTCCTTGACTATCTCTTGGAGGAGATTGTAATGAAATGAGCCACTATTAGGTTTAAGACAAAGCTCCATATCCATTAGCAGCATTGATCCTATTGAGGGTTTTGCAGCTACTTGAGTTGCAGCAAGTGGTATCCTAGATCTGCAGAGATCTAGTGTTTTGGGAGGAGTTCTCTCTCAAGGAGAGTGTCTTATGACCACCCGGAAGAGGATATATCTCATATTTTGTATTAATATCTGTATTTTATAGCATTTTCTTCATTTCTCTAGAGGTACTATGCAGTCCCTCTCATGAACTGCATTTTCTGCATTGGGGTTTAATGTAAATTTGATTTTTGTGCAATAAAATATCTCCAGTGATTGAGGCTTTCATATCACTTTGTAAATATTTAAATTAGCTAATTTTCTAAGCTATTTCATATCTGATATCTGTTATAATAAATTCATCTTCAGAAATTCTGAGTATTCTGCATTTCTATAGCTTATAAGTTAGATCTACACTTATTCATGCATTATTTTGATGAAATCCCAGGGGGATCTTGTGCAGAAGGCTGAGTAGTTTCCAGATCTGGAATGGATCTGATGTTTCAACCATAGATCTATCATAGATCTGATTTTTCACGTACATCATATGAATCATCAGAAAAATAAGGTTGTAATAGTCTGCAGTCTTTTTCTATGTGTTGCAGCAACTCTTTTTGGGGGTTTTCCTTCATAGAAATGTCTTTTTTTCCTTGCATAAGCCATATGAATTTTATTCCAAACCTGCATACTAAAATTTCTGCATAAACGCAGCCAAGCCCTTCATAAATTACGCTATCGATGCTTCAGCAACTTTCTGCATAATTTAGGTCATGGGAAATCAGGGTTTTTCTTGACTAGTCGGGAAGGAGGAACATTTTAACATAGAAAAAAATATTTTTTTAAGTTGAAATTTTGCATGTGATTCCCTCTTAACCTAATATAACATATTCCAGAACCTTGACCCTTCATTTTATGCAGAGTTTGGTATACACCTATTTTAGTGCATAAAATTTGCTTTTCCCCACCTTTCTGATGTTAAAAGCCGAGTAAAGAGTGCTGCTGTTATTTATATTGGTTTTTGAGCATTATAAAACACATTTTATGGTATTTGAAGCCATCATACCTGAAGAATTCATTTTCCAGGCATGATTTGCTGAGTAAACCCTTTTGGGATATTACCTCTCGACAAGAGTCTATAGACAGAGTCTGAAAAGGTCCATATAGGCTATGGATCTCATCCTTTATTTTAAAGGTGACATATCCAGTAAATTCCCCTTTAGAAATCTCTGGTTTAGATCATATTGTTGATTGTTAATGTCTGAGAAGGAAATATCTCACTGATACCAATTTGTGGGAGATATGTGTAGTGCATATAAACCCATTTCTTTCTGCTGAAATCCCACATATCAATCCAAAATAGCATACACAAGAGGAACCAAGCAATGGTTTGCATTGTCTTTGCATATTTTTCCTTATACAACGGTCCTATTCAGTAGCTGGGAAATATTCTGAAAAAGGAACATTACAGGATTCTTAGAGACACTAATGGCACTAGTATTATCACACATCATTTGAAATTGATCAATCAACTATAACTTAACATCCTTCAATCTCTTATTCATCCATATAATTATGTGAGAAACAAGTGGCAACTGCAATATACTCTTCTTTAGTAGTTGATAAATAAATGGAGTCTTGTTTCGTGATGACCCATGACTCTAAGTAGTTTCCCAAAAATAATGTTGCACTAGAAATTCTCTTTTTGTCATCAATACTTCCTACCCAATCAGCATCAGTATCGGCCTTTAACATAAACTCTCTGATTTTAGCATACCATAGTCCATAATCTTTTTTCCCTTCAAAGTATTTCAAAATCCTTTTTACAATGATGATATGACTTTCACGGGCCTTGTTCCTGATTACTTGACCTTGGTCATTTAGCTTATTTTTGAAGACCCATATTTTTCCTATGACATTTTTCTCTTTTGTTCTTGGAACAAGATCCCAAGTGTCATTCTTCTCAATTTTGTCAAGTTCCTCATTCATAGCTCTCACCCAGGGCTTGTCCTCACTAGCCTGAATAAAATTCTGAGGCTCAACCTTAGATAAAAAATAAATATTTGCACAACTTGGAATGGAAACAAATTTCTTCCTAGTTTGAATCCCAATTATTTCATCTCCAAGAATTTTACTCTCAAGATGTTCTTTTTATAAATACCTAAATGGTGTTTTGAGCCTTGGATTTGTGTTCGTTTCTACGTCCTCATTATCTGACTCTGTTTCTTCACGGTTTGATGGCCTGATGGTTGAATTCTATTCTCCATTCGAGTTCATGTTTCCTATGGAGGAATTTGATTCTGGTGTTATTTCATATAGTTCTACATCAATGCAGCATTTGATCCTCTTTTTAATTTTTTTGTAGTGCTTGTACCCTTTATTTCAAGTAGAGTACCCTAGAAGTATACCCTCATCAATGCGTGAATCAAACATTCCATGATTTTTATCATTCCTTTTGATAAATTATTTTCTCCAAAACACCTTATAGTGTTTTATTGATGCAGGTCTTCCCTTCCACAGCTCACAGGGATTTTTATCACTATTAGGCTCGAGTTTTGTTTTGTTTGATAGGTACATTATTTCTTCTCCCCATAAGGTGTGAGGTAAATCTTCTTCATCCATTATAGCTTTGGCCATCTCCTAAATTTTTTTATTATTTCTCTCTACTACTCCATTTTGTTGTGGAGTTATAGCCACAAAATATTTCCTCCTTATGCCATGATCTTCATAGAATTATTCAAATGCCCTTGAAGTGTATTATCTTCCTTTGTATGATCTTACACATTTGATCTTTAGATATTTCTCAATTTCCACCATAGATTTATACTTTTTAAAATGTTTAAATTATGATTTTTATTTTAATTGTACAATCCCTCATAAAATAATCAATAAGCATCATAAAATACCTCTCTCCTCTTGGGATTTTTTCTCTGGTTGGGCCACATATATCTATGTGAATTAGACCCGGTGGTATAGATGAAGAGAATTATTTTTTCTTGAAATGTGTCCTAGTATTCTTACCAAATTGACATGATTTGCAGATAGAATTATCGGTCCTTGACAATATTGGTAATCCTCTCATAGCTCCTATCTTGTTGATTCATATTAGAATGTCAAAATTTATATGACCAAGTATCTTGTGACATAATGATCCAGGAGGATCTTACATCAGTAAAGATCGACAGTGAGGTCCATTTAATCTCCAATTTTTCCGATACAAGTTACTTCTTCATGGTGGAAATGTCATGGTGTTTATAATTTCATGGTCCAAATCCTAAGCTAAGGTGAAAGTGGTAACATGTAATGATATGGTGGTGTAATGTTAGTCATTAAACCTATGGTGGATGCTAAACTATGGTGGAAAACCTAGCATTAAGTCCTAAGTCTAAGTGGTGAGCCTAACAAATATATTATAAACAATTTAAATTTTTAAACCTATGTTTGAAACCCATGTTATAAAAGGTTTCGGACCTTGGTGTAAAAACTTTGCAATAAAACCATATAACAAAACATATCATAGTTAAACCTCAAGAAGTTAAATGAGTCAGAGTTGAGCGCTACAGCATGTGAGCAGTTTGGATGTTAACGCAGACCTGACCGCTGGAGACTATTGCACAATCAGAAGACCGCAATCGTCAGAGGTGAGGAGCTATCACATGCAGAGTCACCGCACAGTTTCCGAAGCCATCGAGACTTAACCATAGATGTGGTAGCTAATGGTTAGACCGCCCGCAGCCACATGCCAAACATTTCCACCGTTCCATTGTTAGTCAAAATGTCAGGGATATTTATAACCTATAGTTGTATTTTGGGTTTTGATTTGTTATATGCGCTATATATTTTTAAACCACCATGTAACTAATCCCTAAGGTGCTTCAATACTATTGCATGGAGAGATATTCTCATTAAATTCATTCAACAACATGCCAATTTTGGCCAATTTCGAACTGAGCCTATATTATAATTTTAGTCCATTGCTCATGATGAAGAAGAGAGTGATTTCGAAGTCTTGTATTCATATTTTGGAAGAGAGAGGGAGTTTTTGTTTTTAGTGTATCTTGGTCATCCGGAGGCAGAATGGGGAACTGAGATAGGTGTTGGAAATCTGGGAGAGAGAAATTTCTATTGACAGTTACCAGAGGTGCCTGCGAGCATGTTCAATATAGTGTTTTTTTATGTAAATACTTCCTTGGATATATCCTAAATAAAATGGATGCCATCTTGAAAGTGGAGCTGGAGACATATTACACCAAGGATGAATTCTGTAATCAATGTTTGTTGTATTCTATCTCTGTTATTTGCTACAATTTCATGTTTAATAAGATTCTTAAGTTTTGGTTTAAGTCGTTAAATCGTTTTCTTTCCTTCAGCCTTCCACATTAAGTGATCGAGTTAAAAATCAATTCACTGTTGGAAAATAATCAGTTCTATTTCAGTATTAGATCAGATCTATTTCAGGTCATATATTTTGGTATCAGAGCAGGTTTCGTCATAGAATTTTTTCTACTGAATGTTAACCAGGTCCAAATTGCGACGTGGAGAAGGAACGCTTGAGGATATAGACTCTGAAATTGGAAAGCAGAAATTCACTCATGAATCGATAATGGGAAGAACTGATGTCAGTGAAAGTCCTGAAGTGAAGGTAATGGGCGAAAAAAAAATTCAAATTTTTTTTTTGAACATTCAGCGGATGTTAGGAGAACTCTACGAGGATAAGAAGGCGAGAGATGTAGCTTCTTCTTCGAAGGCATCAAAGAAGGACAAGGGAAAGGGAAAATTTGAAAAACCTCCTTCTCCTTCATCATCTTCACGATCTTCTTCTTCTTCTTCTAGTTCAGACTCTGAGACAGAAAATAAACCTCAAAAATCTCTTTTGAAAATTGATGTAAAATTTTAACTACCTATTTATGATGGGGAAATGAATCCCGAGAAACTAGATAACTGGATTAAGAAGTTAGAAGTGTATTGCAGAATTCAAAACATTTATGATGAAGGAACAAAAATTTAGTTAGCTACACTTAGAATGGGGGGAACAACTTTAATATGGTGGGAAAGTAAAACTCAAGTATATTTAAAGCGAAAAGGTAAAGTCATCTCTTCATGGTCTAAGATTTTAAAAGCTCTCAGAAAACAATTCTATCCTTTGGGATACATGCAACAAGCTGTTATTGATTGGTAGCATTTGAGGCAAGGTAAAGGGCAGAATGTTCAGGAGTTTACTCAAGAGTTCAAGAAGAAATATTTGGCACTTGGTATTCCATGGATACACGTGAAACTTTGTTAAATTACATTGGTAGTTTACATTCATATTTACAACATATGTTATTGATGTTTAATCCTAATGACTTTGATGAAGTGTGTGTTCAAGCCATACATATTGAATCAGGTGGCAGACCGTTCAAGTTTTCACAGAAATAATCCAAGAATTTGGAAGTCAAGGATTCCGAATACAACAATAGGAAGATAAGTTTGAAGGGAAAGAAAACAATGAAAAATCAGAAGGAAAGTGAAATACCTACTTGTACTCACTACCGGAGGATCGGACATGATGAAGCTAGATGTTGGAAACTTCACCCAGAAATCCGACCAAAGAAGTTCAAGAAGAAGAAAGGTGACAAGAAGGCTAATACAACAATCCAAAAATATTTGGGCTCTAATTCAGGTGATGAAAGGAAAATAACAGCAATGGTTTCGACAGGTAAAATTTCTGACACTAGTTCCAGTTCTAGTACTTCTGCATTTTCTTCAAACATAAATCATTTGGATGAAGATAAAAGAGTTGAATTATTTCAAATAAGGGTAAATTCTAAGCACACAAAAATAGATATATTGTTTGACAGTGGATCACGGGAAAATTTAATATTTGAAGAATTAGTTAAGAAATTGGGTTTGGAGACACAGAATCATCCAAGACCATACCCATTAGGTTGGATAAAAGAAAAGACTCATATTAATGTCACACAGCAATGTTGTTTAAAATTTTCCATCATAGCTAATTACATTGATGAAGTGGATTTAGATGTGTTACCATTAGACATATGTGGAATAGTGCTAGGAAGTCCTTATCTATATGCTTGTGATGCAATGTTTCATAGGAAAGAGCATAAATATCAGCTTAAGAAAGATGGGATTGAATACATTATTCAGGCACATAAAATCAAAAGATACTTGGATTCAGTTACTGCTAATTAGATGAAGAGACTAATAATTTCAAGCAAGATATATGTACACATGGTTGTAAAAGAACAACATAAGTATCAACATGATGCTTTTTTAGGTTGTGAATCTCAGTTTAAAGATAGTTTGGTTAAAGTGGTAGATTATTTTCAAAGTCTATTTAAATAACCAAAACATCTGCATCCTAAACAGGAAATACAACATGAGATACAATTGATGTCTGATGTCCCTCTTCCTAATGTCTGAATGTATCACATGTCAGTTATAGAGAATGAAGAAATAAATAAACAAATCCAAGAGCTAGTTGAAAAAGGTTTCATTCGACCTAGTTCATATCCATGTGGTTCACCCATAATTTTAGTTCCTAAGAAATATAGGACATGGAGAATGTGTGTTCACTTTAGGGCCTTAAACAAAATCACAATCAATAACAGGTAGCCTCTTCCCAGGATAGATGATTTTCTTGACTAGTTGAAAAATGTTGTCTATTTCACTAAGTTGATTTGCGTAGTGGGTATCATAAAATTTTCATTGCAGAAAATGACATCTTGAAAACTGCATTTAAAACTGGGCAGGGGCTATTTGAATGGTTAGTGATGCTTTTTGGTTTTTGTAATGCTCCAACAACTTTCATGCGGGTTATGAATGATGTATTCCATCCATACATTGATAATTTTGTCATAATCTACTTATATGACATCCTCATTTTCAGTTCCAATATGGAAGAGCATGTTAGGAAAGTTAAACAGGTCTTTGAAGTGTTGCAAAGGGAAACATTGTACCTTAAACTGTCCAAATGTGAGTTTGGGAAAACTTCATTGATTTATCTTTGTTACATAGTTATAGGGGGTCATTTGAAAATACATCCAGCTAAAATCGATGTCATTGTTAAGTGGCCAGGACTACAGAATGTGATTGAAGTTAGGAGTTTTCTAGGTGCATTTCATAATTGGAGAAAATTTATTTCTCATAATTCTTTGATTGCATCACTGTTACATGCTTTAACAGGTTCTAAAGTTTCCTTTCAGTGGGGAGGGAGACAACAAAAATATTTTGATACACTTAAGCATAAAAATTTCATAGTGCCAATATTAGCTTTACAAGATCTCAACAACCATTTGAAATTGAAACAGATGCTAGTGGTTATCCAATGGGTGCAATTTTAGTTCAAAAAGGGAAACCTATTTGTTTTCATTCACAAACATTTTCTAAGGCAGTTGGAAATTATCCAACATATGATAAGGAACTGTTTTATTTGGTTGAAAGTGTAAAGTAATGGAAACACTACTTAATGAATAAGGAAACAATGATTCACATAGATCATTAGTCGCTTCTGTTAGCCCCTTATAAATTCCTTGACAAGCAAGCAAGGGGCTAGATTGTTTTATGAGCCTTCAAGGAATGCATTTCCCTTGAAAACACATCATCCTTGAAGCCTTCATGTTCCCTGCCTTATATTGTTTCCCTCTCTTGTTCTTGAGTAAATAAGCCTCGCTGAATGATAAAGATTGTGCTCCAAAAGGCCTTTATTTGCCCCTTGTACCTCTGTAGAATGCTCCATTTCACCCCTTTTTCCCTTCTTTTTCAAAGTCCCCTTTTCATCCAAAAAATTTCTCCCTTAGCACTCCTAAATCCCCTAAAAATCCCCTTAAAATTCTACCCTTACCCTTTTTTGGGCCAAATTCCCCTTTGTTCCCCTTATCGTCTCCCCTCCTTGGCCTTAAAATTCATTAAAAGGGCCCAAAAAACCCACTTTTTAACATTATAATAGGGCCTAGCCCCTTTTCCGCTAGCCCCAACCACTTCCCCACATACGCCCGATACCCAAAGACCAAGCGCTTATAGCCTAGGCGCTAATCGCATCGGAAGACCGGAGTGGAGCGTTAAAATTCCTTTGAAAGACTTAAAAACTCCGATGTGATTGCTCTGCTCTATAAGGCCCGCAATGTGTTCTCCACCATTGATATACCACGAAGATCGAACGGCCCGCGCTAATCGAAAATCTTATTAATCACAATTTTTATGTTAAGTCCCCTGATCGGCTCATCGCAAATATTTGCGATGCGATTGATCGCAACTTAACTCCGATCATCGCAATCACAACTCCCCTCCGACCGCTCCGATCGCATCGCAAAATCCGATCGCAATCGCAAGTTCTAAAGTGTGTCTCCCTTCTGCCCCTCCGATTGCAACTTTCTGATCTCATCCTGGCCGTCCATCTCCCCACTGATCCAATGGTTCAGCGCTGATCATAGCATCACTCATCGCCCCTCTCCATTTCCCTCTGATTGAATGTGGGTCGTTGATATGTTCCAAGATCCAATGGCCAGCGCTCAATCGCGCGCTCACTCCAATCACAATCACATTTTCTAATCACAGTCACCTTCGGCCCTTTGCGATTGCGATTATCCTGATAAAATCACAGTCGTCCATCTGTTCCATGATCCAACGACCATCACTTGATCTCCTCGATCCCTCCAATCGCAATCACAAAGTCTGAAATGTGTCTCCCTCTGCTCCCCCTGATTGCGATATCTCGACTTGATCTAGACTGTCTGTTGGATCTGAGATCTAACGGCTCAGAAATAAATCGCCCTCCACCCACGCCGGGTCCCACCATATGATCATTTCCGTTGCATTTCATTGCATTTCTGTGTATTTCCACTTATAACCAAAGTTTCATGTTTTGCATTAAAGTTTAAATGTTTCATATTTATTCCGCCGATTTCATATACCATCCCGCTGTTGCATCTCCGCCGTTGATCTCTGCCATCAGACCATGATCGAACGGTCCATATGCATTGTTCCGTCAAACCCTATTATTCATCATTTATGCCATATCACTGCATTCATCACCATTTTTCCATTTGAAACCGCCATTTCTGTTGCCGCTGCACCACCTCTTCATGAGTCTCCGCTCCATCCTCCCTCCCATACATTTGATTTCTCAACTAAGTTGTGGGTTTTGCAGAGTACGAGCGGTGAAATTCTACCATGGCTCATAGTCATTATTATAGCGACGCAAACCCAAAGAAAGATATTTTTAGAGTTTAAATATATAGAGAAGAACCCGTGAGGATATCTGAATGCTATTTTCATTAAAATACAGAGTTTGACCATGCAAAGTCCATCCCGGTGCAATCAAAGCTCAGGTTTTCACATCAGCTGACTGTTCGTTCCCTAAATGACCAAGTGCCCATATTGTTCCCTGTATCTACCGTGTTCCTGAAGAAATTTCTGCCCAGACCACAGTCCAAAGCTACCAGAGCATTTGTTTCACAAGTATGGCGGACCATTCAGTCATTTATTGACCATTTTGTTTATGCACCAAAAGAACTATAGAGTTCTGCAACCTAAGTACATCAGGACCATACCAGAGTAAATGGAAGCGGAAGAAGATCATTCTTTTGTCCAAGACGTGCCAGAGATTAATGCATAAGATTTAAAACAGAATGGGCTTCGGTCCTATTTCCTTTCTGAGTTTTAATTCTTCATTTAGTTCTCCACCTACCTCCTTTGCTCTCTTTCAGCTATAAAACTCATGAGAAAATTATTGTAAAGGTTGTTGATGAGATATCTGAGAATTGAAAGCTTTTCTCTTGAGGCATGATCACTGTTTAAAGTTGTAAGATAGGCTGGGGAGTATGTTTTCAAACTGAATTTCAAGCTATTGGAAAATGCTGTACCTGATTGGTGTTGCTCTTAATATGACAAGCACATTTCTTTGGATCCTGATCTAAAGCTGTGGTGATGTTTTTCTCTCTCTGTGTTTTATTTCATTCCAATTCAGTTCTTCTGGCTTGCATCAGAAATCTGGCATAGGATTTGCCCTTGTTAGGCACCTTATGCTTCTGCTCTCCTTGCCTTAATGTTTTCTGCTAAATGTGTTATCTAAGAATTAGTTTCAATTAATTTAACTAGTGTAGTGGATGTTATTGCCTGCTAGCTGATGTATGATTTAATGAACCTGCTTCTTAGATGTTCTTGTTAGAGTTTAATTGAATGAATTGGGAACACTGGGAGTGTAGAACTCTATCTCTGTCTCACTAGGATCCTTTTCAGTTAGTTAAACCTATCTAAGTTTCCCTCAAGTTGTTCCATTCCCTTCTTTGAGAGTTGCCTAAGAGTATGTCCAAGCAGGTCTGGAGTTAAATGACCTCTGACCTGATCTATAGACAGAAATTGGTTTACCCTCATTCTTTCACTTTCTTTCCTGATTGTTTCACTCCACCTATCATTTTAGGATCCAATGCTTTGGATGACTAGCCCAACTGAAAGCCTGCATATTTAACAACAAGTAAACCCTTTCCTGACTCCATTTTCCCAATGGTATTGAATACTATCTGAATTTATCTCTCTTTGCCTAAAATCTTCTTTGCCTTGTCTTTTCTTATATTGAACCCTTCATTCCTGATTCCCAACAACCAAATAAAAAAAATTCAAACAAACAAACCTTGTGCCTATAACTAGCCTAACATATTAAATTTGAGCCTCAAAGACATATATACTTTGACTATTATAGAGAGATCCCTCTCTGGACCTAGGAGGGCTAGATCCTAAGGTTTGAAAGTGGTTTGATGTTGTCTCATATTTTGGTCCTGCCAACCTAGCCAAAACATGGGAACCCCAACATAATGGCGAATCCACTGGGGATCTGGGAGCCTATAACTGCTAGACATTATTTTCCACTATACTACAGCACAAGAGCCTCAGAAAACCTAGAAAGTCTGGTCAGGTTGGTAGTGAAACACTTTCATTTGCATTCTAACTTCTCTACCATTTGTTGTGTTTCTCCCACACTCTTAGACAGAGTCTGGAAAGGGCCAGGTATCCTCCAGATCTCATACTCTTTAGGGGTGACATATCTGGTAAAAGCCCTCCCAGTCAATCTCTAGTTAGATTTTGCGGTGTTTTAAAGATATCCTTGAAAAGGGACACCTCATAAGCACTGTGGTGGACAGTGTACCCTCCAGAAGCATTCTAAACCTTCCACCTGGTGACTCCACAACACCTTAAGATCAAAGACTCCACTAGTGATCAGTAGGCCTGTTGATTATCTTGGTTTCACTAAATACTCCACTGGAAGACCAGCCTCTAAAGCAACATCAACTACAATAGAAGGAACAAGTAGGGTTAAGCTGCTTGATTGGAAAACAACATTCTAGCTTTCAGAACCATTCACACAAGAGCTTATCCTGACCCAAAAACACCTGAAATAGTTGATAACCCTGAGAGCATCCTCAGGAAATCACCTACACCTAGAGGATAAACTATTTCCAGTCACATCTATAGAGCTAACTCTGCACCAGAAGACCTTACAGCTCTATCACACTTTCATCTTGACCTAGACCTACCTGATAGATTACCAAGAACTAGGTCATTCAGTGTTCCAGAGCAGCCAGAACTTGAGCTTCCTGATTCACCACCTCAAAGTGGTAAACACATTAGGGACAGAGAAACCCCTCCATCTACACATCCTGATATTCACTTCATTCAAAACTTGGGGCTCTCCCACCCTAAATCTGCTCAACAAACCTCTACTAATCCTAGTATCCCTACCATCCATATACCAGTTGCTCAAGTTAACCCTTTACCTCATCAAAATATCATCATGGCAGCCTTGTATGCACCTTTGATGTTACCTCAGCCTCTAGTGCCCTTACCAAATGATTATCAATCAAAGATCCCACATTTCACTTCCAAAGAATCCATCACAGCCCAACAACATGTAGATAAGATGGAAGATTCTTTTGACTACATGGAGATAGATGATGATACAGTCAAAATGAGAATCTTTGCCCAGAGTCTAGGAGCTGATGCGAAGAAATTTTCAAGAGCCTACCTCCTAATAGTATCCGAGACCTTCCTTCTTTATATCAGACTTTCATAACAAATGGGAGGTTAAGGCCAATCCTCGCCAACTCCTAGCAGAATACATGAACCTTAAAATAAACGTATGAGAGAGTGTCCATGATTACTCAACGAGGTTTAACAACATCTACAATGCTCTCCCTCCGCATATGAAACCCCCCCAAGGTATGGCTCTAGCGAAGTATCCTGAAGGATTCAATGGTGACATGAACTACCAGCTTATGGAAAGAGATTACAACACGTTGGAAGACATGCAAAAAGGAGTAGTGAGTGTAGAGGCTAATCTGATTGAGAAGAGAGCAAGATTGAGGGTTGAGAAGAGGGTAACATATAGAGATGACGTTGTAGCTTCCACATCTGATCCCAAGTATGACCGTTTATCCAAAAACGTGGAAAGACTACAAAAAATGATGGAAAAAATGGTTGTCACAGTCATCACTCAAAACAGAAACCAAAATCACAACTAGAACCAGAACTCTAGAAGAAACAATACCACTCCCAACAGACAAAGAGAATCAGATCACTAAGTTATTCCCCCTTTTCAAGAGAACTTTCTTGATGAAGACGAGGGAATCATAGAAGAGTCTGAAGGGAATGCCATAAACATGTTTGAAACTGAAGACTCAATCCACAACTGTTATTCAGAGGAAGATCAGCCCTCACCCTCATACTGGGATGAGGAAATATTAGAATCTGAGGACTACAGACTTAGATTTGAAAATTCCATTATGCAGGTCAGATAGCAATATGAACTCAGAAGCAAGAAGAGTCAAGACAATTCCAAAACTAAGACTCCTGAGGTCACCCTTAAGAAAAGGCCTGAGAAGACTTCTAAAGTGACTGCTGAAAGTAGCAAGCCATCAGCTGAGAGTGTTGGGAAAAACAAAGAAAAAGACAACCAAAAAATTGATAAACAAAGCCAACCCACTAGCAGCACTAGCACCACAGTTAGTGCTCCTGATAAAACAGTCCCTAACCCTGTAAATAATGAGAATCAACCCACTGATTCAGCCACTAAGGTAGTGGCTAACAAAACAGAGTTGAGCATTCCAAAGAGTCAGTCTACTTTCAATCTGAAAAGTGAGATTGCGAAAATTAAAATCTCTGTACCACTCTCTGAGCTGGCCACTCAGGATGTATATAAAGGAAAATTTTTGAAAGATTTGAACCTAGGTGAAAATAGTGACACTGTAAATCTGAGTGATGATCAACCAACCCTTCTGTTTGGTCCAAAGATTGAAGGGAAGTTTCAGGAGGGGGTAGTTCCACCTTTTTATATTAGTCTCAACATTCATGACAAGATTCTTCATAATGCAATGCATGATTCTAGAGCATCACATAACCTAATGCCTAAGGTAGTCATGGAAAGGCTAGGCCTGGAGATAACTCATCCTTACAAAGACCTATATTCATTCGACTCTAGCAGGGTAAAATGCCTTGGCCTGATCAAAGATTTATGTGTGAGCTTGACCCAAATCCCAGCTAAATGTATGGTCATGGATGTTGTGGTGGCAGATGTGCCACCTAAGTATGGCATGTTACTATCAAGATCGTGGGGAGCCAAGCTGCAGGGCACAATGCAGATGGATGAGGCATATGCCACAATCCCTGTTTTTAGCCAACTTAGAAGACTGTACAGGGAGGCACAAATGAAATTTCTGGTTAGTAGCCCTGAAAAACCTGAAAATTCTCCTCTGTACTCTGTACACACAGACTTGGAATCCTTTATCTTATGCAACGATGAATCCTTGAGAGACCCAGCACCAGAAAGCATATATACAAACAGAGGAGTTGAGACCATAGATCTTAACATAATGGCCACTCTGGATTTAGAGGAAAATGAAGAGGGAAACCCTAGACAGTGCACTGAAACGAAAATTCAGAGTGAGCAAAAAACAAAAGGTAAACAACGAACTAGTCATCCCTCACAAACTCATACACCACACGAAGAACTAAACAACCCACAACTTAGTGCAGACCCTATAGCACAACGTAACGACGAACCCAGCCATAGGGAAAGAGATGATAACAAAACCGAGAGTGAACCCCTGTGGGAGATGAGTTTCGATGGGTCCTGCACAAGAAGAATTGCCGGAGCTGGGGTATGGCTACGTAACACAGAGAGCGACTATGCGGAGAGCCATGCTTGCAATCTACATTTCAAATGTACAAATAATATTGCAGAGTACGAGGCTCTTATCCTACGCTTGAATCTGTTGAAGAAAATAGGAGCCCGTAGAATAGTCGTGCAGGGAGACTCCGAGTTGGTGATAAAACAGGTGAACGGTGAATACACAGCCAAACACCCTAGGTTGAGAGCATATAGGAACGATGCTGTGGACATATTGAAAACATTTGTTGAATACGAATTAGTTTTTGTTCCTATAAATCAGAACGTCATTGCAAATGGATTAGCTTGACTAGCCAGTTCATACCCTAAGACTCCAAGCGACCAACAAATCATAATACAAACTAGATTCAGACCTGCAGTGTCGTATAACGAAAAATACTGGCAGGTCTTTGAGGGCGACAAACATATTGAATATTTCCTGATAGGCAGAAACGAGTTTGAGTTTTATGATTCAGACTCTACGTCTAGTGATAACTGCCTAAGTGAGGAACCCTCAGACGAGGAAGAAACTCCACCCCACGACGTAGAAATAAACGCTTTAAATGAAAAAACTAGAAATTCAACCACCAAATGTGAAAACGCAGAAAGTGAAGAAGTCGAGGTGCTGCAGGCCAAAGATAGGAACATACCTCAAGGCCTGGCACCTTTAGAAGATCTTTTTGACTTCAATGACGTAGCAAAAAAGCCTACCATAGAGCACGCGAACTCTGACATTGAAGAATGCAACATAGGCACAAACGATAAGCCCAAAATGATTAAATTGGCTAAGTCTCTTCCTGCAAACATGAAAAAGAAATACATTGACCTTTCCAAGGAATTTTTGGACATGTTTGCGTGGAGTTATGAGGATTTAAAGGCCTATGACACGAATATCATACAACACAAAATACCTTTAAAGGAAAATCAGAAACCCTTCAAGCAGAAACTTCGTAGGATAAACCCAAAAAAATTGCCTGCAGTTGAAAAAGAAATTAAAAAGATGTATGAGGCAGGCATAATTGTACCTATAAGGTTCTCTGATTGGGTATCCAACCTAGTGGCTGTGAGAAATAAAACAGGGGAGATCAGGCTGTGCATTGATTTCAGGAATCTTAATAAAGCCTCACTCAAAGACAATTACCCTTTGCCAAAAATGGAACACATCTTCAGAGGGTAGCAGGCTCAAAAAGGATCTCCCTGCTAGATGGGTTTTCAGGTTGCAACCAAGTCTTAGTAATCCCAGAAGACCAACTCAAGACAGCCTTTACCACTCCATGGGGCACCTTTATGTATGTAAAAATTCCCTTTGGACTGATGAACGCTGGTGCAATGGATATAGATTTTTCAGATGAGATAGGACACTTCATTGTTATTTACTTGGATGACATAACAATCTATTATAAGACTAAAGAATAACACCTAAAACATCTGAGAAAAGTGTTTGAAAAATGTAGAAGGTTTGGTCTGTCATTGAATCCTAAAAAGACTGTATTTGGGCTGCAAGAAGGAAATATTCTTGGCCACATTATATCAGAAAATGGAATTAGGATAGACCCACAAAGAGTTGAGGGAATACTACAGGTCACACACCCAAGAAACATCAAAGAATTACAATCCTTCATTGGGAAGATTAACTTCCTTAGGAGGTTTATTCCCAACCTAGCCGAACACCTTAGGAATATGACCAACATGCTGAAGAAAGGTGTAGGAGTTAAATGGAATATCGGAGCTAAACAATCTTTTGAATCAGTAAAACTTGCACTCACCCAAGCTCCTATTCTGATTAGCCCTGATTTCTCTAAATATTTCCTGATCTTTTCATTTTCCTCTGAACATACAGTGGCTGTAGTCTTACTGCAGAAAAATCCAGAGGGAATGGAACATCCAATTGCCTTTTTCAGCAAAGCACTAAGGGATGCACCCTTGAAATACAACATAATGGAAAAACAGGCCTATGCTTTGGTCAAGGCCTTAAATGACTTTAGGGTGTACATATTGCATTCCCACACCATAGCTTATGTGCCTAACATAGTAGTCAAAGATATACTGTCCCAAGACCCAGATGGGAAAAGGGGCAAATGGATCGCTGTGATTTTAGAATATGATCTTGAGATAAAACCCACAAAACTGATCAAAGGTCGGGGCTTAGCTAAGTTAATGGCCAAATCGAATTTGCAAGACCTTGAAATTAACATGGTAAATGCCTTGGCTGAGCAGGAAGGACTGCATGATCCCACTGTTGAGGAGAAATTTCAGAACTCTCCTTGGTACTCTAACATCCTTTATGTGCTCACCAACCTCAATGCTCCACCTGAACTGTCAAAGACCAAGGCCAGATTCCTGAAACTAAAAGCTAGGAGCTATTGCATTCTAAATGAAAACTTATATTGGAAAATTCCAAATGGCCTATTGCTTAAATGTTTGCTTGAAAATGAGGCAGAGAGGATTAAACAAGAATTCCATGCAGGAGAGTGTGGAGGTCACCTGAGCTGGAAGGCCACTGCAAACAAAATACTCAGAGCTGGTTACTACTGGCCTACGCTCTTCAATGACATTCATAAGATGATAATTTCCTGCCACAAATGCCAGATTTTTGAAGGCAAAAGGAAACTCCTCCCCTTACCTCTACAACCCATCACTGTTGAAGGTCCCTTTATGCAATGGGGCCTAGATTTCATAGGAGAAATTCATCCTGCTTCCTCTGCACAACACAAATGGATCTTAACAGCCACATAATACTTCACTAAGTGGATAGAGGCCATACCTACTAGGAATGCCACATATTTAGTCATCATTAGGTTCCTAGAAGGTCATATCCTCTCTCGGTTTGGCTGCCCAAGAAAAATAATCACTGATAATGCTGCTACTTTTGGATCCAAGAAAATGGTTGTGTTTTGTCACTGGTATCAAATAACACTTGGTCATTCAACTGCCTATTATCCTCAAGGTAATGGCTTAGCTGAATCATCGAACAAAAGCCTGGTGACCATCATCAAAAAGCTGCTAGGAGAGAACAGAAAGTCATGGAATAACAAGTTAGTGCATGCCTTATGGGCTGACAGTCTTACAACAAAGAAATCCATCGGCATGTCACCATATCAGCTTGTCTATGGTACAGAAGCAGTATTTCCCA
Source organism: Pinus albicaulis (assembly GCA_034641835.2). NCBI lineage: Eukaryota > Viridiplantae > Streptophyta > Pinopsida > Pinales > Pinaceae > Pinus > Pinus albicaulis. The sequence continues at coordinate 1,693,242,590 of CM076581.1, forward strand.
CTAGCCTTGGAGTACCAGTGATCAAACTTGTCCAAGAGATTCAGACAAAAGAAGACAGTATGGTGAGAAGGATAAACCAAACAATTCATCTCCAGAAAACAAGGGAAGAGGTCTATAACAGAGCTGTCAAAGTTTAGGAAAACATAAAGAAGTTGCTTGACAAGAGAACCAAAGCTGCTGATTTCAAAATTGGAGATAAGGTTCTGAAGTGGGACTCAAGGAGAGAGGATAAAGGAAATAACGACAAGTTTGACAGTTTGTGGCAAGGTCCATACATCATACAGGCCACGGTGGGACCAAATTCTTTCTTCCTACAGGAATTAGATGGTACAAAGATGTTTGGCGGTCCTGTCAATGGAAGGATGCTCAAATACTACTTCTGCTGATTTTCAATTTCCAGTTTTCATTTCCAATGTACATACCATTGCAGTTTTTGTTTTCAAGAAAAAGAGAAAAATGTTTCAAAAAGAGAGAAAGGAGAGGTTCAGACATGCTCAAAACATGAACCTCTGAAGTGCAAAGAATTGGCTCTAATATGATCAAACACTGAGCCAAAAGAAGCAAAGTAGCTGGTCCATTACATGCTCAAAATCTGGACCAGCAAAGAATAAAGAAGAATCAGCTCTAACATGCCCAAATCCAGAGCTGAAATGAAGAAAAGAAGTGACTCTAACATGCTCAAAACTAGAGTCACAAAGAAAGAAGGATACTTCAAGCTTCATATTTCAAGCCTTCAAAGTTTTGTTTTCAGTTTTCTGCAAATTTCTGTCCATGTGAAACTGTCTTTATGCCTTGGATCAACAACAAGCTAGACTGTCTAATCCTAGTTTGACTGTTTTTAAATTTCTGTTGTAGAATGTAGAGAAGAAATCCGCTGGACAGTCTAATCCCAGCAGATATTAGATTAGGTAGAGAAACATATGAGACCAACAGTCTAATATGGTCTCATGGAGTAATAAGGGTAGATTTAGAATAGGTTTATTTTCTGTTATAAAAATAAATGATGTAAAGGGTTTGCTAGTCCAAATGCACCTTAGAAGAAAAAATGCTAGGATTGTAGGATGGGTAGGTAGATTGTTTGGGAATTTTTCTGCTGATCTATCATATTTGTGGAAGCTAAAGATCAAAGAAGAAAGGTGGCTCAAACAACAGGCATCTGGCCTACGCCAAAAATCATTTTATGAATTCTTGACTCCTTCAAGAAGAAGCCATCCCCTAAAAATCCCTTTAAAATTATACCCTTACCCTTTGTTGGGAAAAATTCCCCTTTGTTCCCCTTATCGTCTCCCCTCCTTGGCCTTAAAATTCATTAAAAGGGCCCAAAAAACCCACTTTTTAACATTATAATAGGGCCTAGCCCCTTTTCCGCCAGCCCCAACCACTTCCCCACATACGCCCGATACCCAAAGACCAAGCGCTTATAGCCTGGGCGCTAATCGCATCGGAAGACCGGAGCAGAGCGTTAAAATTCCTTTGAAAGACTTAAAAACTCCGATGCGATTGCTCTGCTCTATAAGGCCCGTGGCATGTTCTCCACCATTGATCTACCATGAATATTGGATGGCCCGTGCTAATCAAAAATCTTATTAATCGCAATGTTTATGTTAATTTCCCCGAACGGCTCATCGCAAATATTTGCGATGCGATTGATCGTAACTTAACTCCGATCATCGCAATCACAACTCCCCTCCGACCGCTCCGATCGCATCGCAAAATCTGATCGCAATCGCAAGTTCTAAAGTGTGTCTCCCTTCTGCCCCTCTGATTGCAACTTTCCAATCTCATCCTGGCCGTCCATCTCCCCGCTGATCCAATGGTTCAGCGTTGATCGCAGCATCGCTCGTCGCCCCTCTCCATTTCCCTCCGATTGAATGTGGGTCGTTGATCTGTTCCAAGATCCAACGGCCAGTGCTCAATCACACGCCCGCTCCAATCGCAAACGCATTTTCTAATCACATTTACCTTCGTCCCTTCACGATTGCGATTATCCTGATCAAATCACAGTCGTCTGTCTGTTCCACGATCCAACGACCATCGCTTGATCGCCCTGATCCCTCCAATCGCAATCGCAAAGTCTGAAATGTGTCTCCCTCCGCTCCCCCCGATTGCGATATCCTGACTTGATCTCGATCGTCCGTTGGATCTGAGATCTAACGGCTCAGAAATAAATCTCCCTCCACCCACACCGGGTCCCACCATACGATCATTTCCATTGCATTTCATTGCATTTCTATGTATTTCCGCTTATAACCAAAGTTTCATGTTTTGCATTAAAGTTTAAATGTTTCAGATTTATTCTGCCCATTTCATATACCATCCCGCTATTTCATCTTCGCCGTCGATATCCGCCATCAGACCATGATCGAACGGTCCATACGCATTGTTTCGTCAAACCCTATTATTCATCGTTTACGCCATATCACTTCATTCATCACCATTTTTCCATTTGAAACCGCCATATCTGCCGCCGCTGCACCACCTCTTCATGAGTCTCCTCTCCATCCTCCCTCCCATACATTTGATTTCTCAACTCATTTGTGGGTTTTGCAGATTACGAGCGGTGAAATGCCGCCATGGCTCATAGTCATTGTTACAGCGGTGCAAAACCAAAGAAAGATCTTTTTAGAGTTTAAAGATACAGAGAAGAACCCGGGAGGATATCTGAATGCTATTTTCATTAAAATATAGAGTTTGACCATGAAAAGTCCGTCTCGCTGCAATCAAAGCTCAGGGTTTCACATCAGCTGACTGTTCGTTCCCTAAGGGACCAAGCACCCATACTGTTCCTTGTATCTACCGTGTTCCTGAAGAAATTTCTACCTAGACCATAGTCCAAAGGTACCAGAGCATTTGTTTCACAAGTATGGAAGACCATTCAGTAATTTATTTACCATTTTGTTTATGCACCAAAAGTACTACAGCGTTCTGCAGCCTAAGTACATCAGGACCATACCAGAGTAAATGGAATCCGAAGAAGATCATTCTTTCATCCAAGACGTGCCAGAGATTAATGCATAAGATTTAAAACAGAATGGGCTTCGGTCCTCTTTCCTTTCTGAGTTTTAATTCTTCATTTAGTTCTTCACCTACCTCCTCTGCTCTCTTTCAACTATAAAACTCATGAGAAAATTATTGTAAAGGTTGTTGATGAGATATCTGAGAATTGCAAGATTTTCTCTTGAGGCATGCTCACTGTGTAAAGTTGTAAGATAGGCTGGGGAGTATGTTTTCAAAATGAATTTCAAGCTATTGGAAAATTCTATACCTGATTGGTGTTGCTCTTAATATGACAAGCACATTTCTTTGGATCCTGATCTAAAGCCGCGGTGATGTTTTTCTGTCTCTGTGTTTTATTTCATTCCATTTCAGTTATTCTGGCTTGCATCAGAAATCTGGCATAAGATTTGCCCTTGTTAGGCACCCTATGCTTCTGCTCTCCTTGCCTTAATGTTTTCTGCTAAATGTGTAATCTAAGAATTAGTTTCAATTAATTTAACCAGTGTAGTGGATGTTATTGCCTACTAGTTGATGTATGAGTTAATGAACCTGCTTAGATGTTCTTGTTAGAGTTTAATTGAATGAATTGGGAACACTGGGAGTGTAGAACTCTATCTATGTCTCACTAGGATCTTTTTCAGTTAGTTAAACCTATCTAATTTTCCCTCAAGTTGTTCCTTGCCCTTCTTTGAGAGTTGCCTAAGAGTATGTCCAAGCAGGTCTGGAGTTAAATGACCTCTGACCTGATCTATAGACAGAAATTGGTTTACCCTCATTCTTTCACTTTATTTCTTGATTGTTTCACTCCACCTATCATTTTAGGATCCAATGCTTTGGATGACTAGCCCAACTGAAAGCCTGCATATTGAACAACAAGTAAACCCTTTCCTGACTCCATTTGCCCAATGGTCTTGAATACTATCTGAATATATCTCTTTTTGCCTAAAATCTTCTTTGCCTTTCCTTGTCTTATATTGAACCCTTCATTCCTGATTCCCAGCAACCAAATCAAAACAAATCAAACAAACAAACCTTGTGCCTATAACTAGCCTAACATATTAAATTTGAGCCTCAAATACATATATACTTTGAATATTATAGAGAGATCCCTCTTTGGACCTAGGAGGGCTAGATCCTAAGTTCTGAAAGTGGTTTGATGTTGTCTCATCGTTTGGTCCTGCCAACCTGGCCTAAACATGGGAACCCCAACAGCTTCAGTACCTTCAGTCTCATACTAAGTTGCAACAATATCACCATTACAGATGGATGGGATTTATTCAACAATTTCACTTAGTAATTAAGTGCAAGGAAGGTGTAACAAACAAAGTAGCTGATATTTTGTCTAGACCATTTTTGAATGCTTCAATAGTGTTGCAGAATAGTTATTTAAAAGTTGAAAGTTATTTAGAACAATATAGTACATATGTAGATTTCAAAGATATTCATGAATAACTAACTCATGGTACATAGGTGGAAGAAGTCAATTTTCATTGTCATGACAGGTTTTTATATCATCTGAGTAAGTTGTGCATACCACATATAGAAAGGGCGTATGTTATTCAGGAAGAACATTCTTCTCACATTTCAGGACATTTTGGTGTAAGCAAGACTATGGCTCAAATTTAAAGGTATTGTTACTAGCCTCGCATGTATAAAACAGTTGTGAAGTACATCGAAAGGATGTGTTATGTGTTCGACAAGCAAGCCAAGCAATCAAAATATTGGTTTGTATATGCCACTTCCAGTTCCTTTGCGACCATGGGACAAAATTTCCATGCATTTTGTTGGAGGAATTCCTATGTCCAAGAGAGGGCATGATTACATGTATGTTGTGGCTGATCGATTCAGCACGATGTGCATTCTTTTTCCACGCAAAAAGCAAGTGACTATTGAGAAAACTGCACAGATGTTCTTTCAACAGGTATGGGTTTATTTTGGGTTACCTACTTCCATTATTTCTGATCGAGACACTCACTTTGTAGGAGAGTTTTGGTCCAATTTGTGGGGACTCGTGGATACAAAGCTGAATAAGAGCACAACTTTTCATCCAGAGACTGACAGATAGACAAAAGTGGTGAACAAGAAATTGATACATATTATCTGAGGTTACTGCAACAAACATCATAATTTTTGGGATGAATCTTTACCTTATGTGCAACATGATTACAATCAAGCCTTACATTCTTCAACTAATCGATCACCAATTGAAACATGTTTTGGGTATTTGTCAAAGTCACTGATGGACTTCCTGTTCAGTGAAGAAGGTAAAGTGGATGGACACGAAAATTTAAATAAAGTAGTTAGTTCATTCAATGGCAGATACATGAAGCAGTGCAAGATCAATTAGAAAAGAGTCAGGCCAAGTACAAAATGTGCCATGAAAAGCATCGAGTCGATCATCATTGTGATTAGGTATGGTTGTATATTAATAAATATAGGTTGAAAGGTGAAGGTAAGAAACTAAAACCCATCAGGTATGGTATTTTCAAGAATGTGGAAAAGATTGGAAATAATGCATTTTGGTTAGATTTACCTCCTTACATGCATATTTATTCAGTTGTAAATGTAGAAAATCTGAAGTTGTATGAACCTTCGATGATCATTGATCTAGAGGAAGATACACAGATTCCTACCATTGATGATTTGGCACCTGAGTATATGGATGAGTTGCAGGAAGATACCATCTTGGACAAGAAAGTTCGCACTTCTAGGTGAGTGTTACACTGAAATTTGTCACCATGACATTTTAGTACTCCCTTGGAAATATACAATATCAAAGTTCCCAAATTCAAGCCTTGAAACTAAGAGAAAAGCTCATAAAAGCCTTAAAACTCTGGTACCGCACTTTCTCCTAGTTTTGCCTATGATTCCGCACCTTTTGGCTATAAATCATGTGTAGCCAAGTGCACTTTCTGTTTATTAAAAGTGCGCACCCCTGTAAAAGATTAGAAAAGGCGCAATTAAAATCTAGAAGCTCAGTTAAAGTCATTTTTGGAAGCTTCTAGAAACATTCCTGTGGTGGAAATTCCGCTCCTTTCATGTTCATGCATCCCATCCAATAAGGAGCTAACCCCTTGATGTAAGGAGATAATCCCTTTGAAGGAGGATCCTATCCATTCTTGTATGAAGTTGTAACCTCCTCTTTTCCACTATTAAAAGAGGCATAGGGCAGCCTCAAGGGGTTACAACTGATGTGTTGAAGTTTTAATATTGTTGGAGGCGAAGTGTTGTTGAAACGTAGACCCTTTTAGCTGATATTTCATGTGGGAAGGATTACATACCTGTATGTATCTCAGTTGGAAGAGTGCAAGGCTGATATGAGTAAAGGAAACACCTGTTCCGGACCCCAGGAAGACCTGTACAACATCAAGGTAGACACGGTTGTAAGGCTCTTCTTATTTAAGTTAATACAAATAAATCCGTTTTTCTCAATAAGCTGTCAATTGATTGGTTTATTTTATGGATTCCTTGATCACCATAATGGATATGACTTATGAATATATGCTATGCAGGTGCTATTTGATGTTTGTTTTTTTGTGATTGCAATTCTTAGAAGATAACTCTTTCTGGCGACTGAAGGAATACTACTACAAACAAGCGTTGGATTAAAGGTAAGATCGTTAAACCTTTATAACATTTAATTATGAATCACAATATATTTAGAGAAAGATAGTTCTGTTTGTCCATCTGTTGCTAGCTGTCTGTAGGACACTTGGGAGGTTTGTCTTGTCTGTAAGAACGACTTATCCGTCCAACAAAATTGAGCTTTTATTTCTTTTACTTTTGATTTATGAATTCATGTTTCCTAATTTTGATTGATTATACTGGCTTGGGTAGTTAATCCCTGTAGGATCCCTGAGAAATATTTGAGAAATTTTTTTTTTTCTCTTGTTTTATTGTGTCCACTCTTTTCCTTTAGAGACAGTGCAGGTAGTTCCGCACTTTTCCAGTACCCACAGTGCGAGACCGCACTGGATTGCACTGAATCCTCTGGACCCTATTAAAATTTTTGAAAAATATTAAAATCCTCTTTTCTGGATTAGTTTTTTTAGGTTCTCTGTGATTACCCAAACTTGTATATTTTGTCAGAAAGCCTTGGTTAAGAGTTTGTTTCAGCATTTTTATTTTTGAATGATTTTCTGAAGATTTGCATGTTATAATAATTTTTTCTTTGTCTTACATCCCGCTCAGAAATTAGAAACCTTGGTATGCCTTTAGATCACTGGTATTCTCTTGTTTTCTTGCTGGATCTGACATCATAGCTGAAATTGTTTTATGAGATTTAGATTCCATTTTTCTCATTTGCAAATCGTTTAAAACTTTTGCTAATAAGTTTGGAATTTCACTTAAAACGAAAATTGGATGTTTTTTCGAGTTCTTTCTGATTCAAGTAAAGAATTTCTTAGTTAGATAAGAAGCTAAGTAAGAAATCCTTAAAATATTTGAAGTTTTAATTCAGATTTAGTCTTATCATTTTTAGATCTCAAAATAGTGTTTTTAGCTTTGAGTGCTTCTCTAGAAATTGTAGTGTCTTTTAAAGAAAAAATTAGTTTGCAGTTTCAATCTTGAACAAAAAGGGATTTTTATTGAGTTTTTATTGAGCATAGATCATTTTGAGTTCTCATTGAAAGTAGATTTCTTTTCATTTATTATTGTTTAAAGGAAATATTTGTTTTAAAAGATTGCATTTCTCAACTCTTCCTTTAGCTAGAATTCATTGAAAGAAAATTTATTGTTTCTCATAATAGATGCACTTTTAGTATGATTTGAGTCGAGTCGCTTCATATCATCATTTTCACTTTTGCACCTATTTTTGTAAGGAACAGCTTTATAAAATCAACGCTTAAATTAAAATTAATTTAGTAAATTTTATATTTCTAGGGCTCTTTTCACCAATATAGCTTAGGCTAGTGTCTTGGAGTAGGGAGTAATTAACTCTCCAAGACAATTAAAACAAACAAGTAGTTAATCTTGTGGTAGAAAAAAATCCAATAGTCGCTTGTATGCTCTGGGAAGCTCCTCTTAAAGGAGTCAAGCACGAGGTCATATCTGAACCAGTGGGATAATCAATTCTATCTCATTGGGAACGATAGAATATTTGTGTATATTAATAATGGTAAACCTCAGATAGATCATTGTCGAGGAGCTTGGGGTCACTTGTTGGTATACCTTGGATTATGTCAAGGATCCTTCAATGGGATTGAGCTTTGTTACTCTGCCCTTGCGCATATGTCAGACCGTAGACTATTCCCCCAGGTATATTAGTTCATGTTGGTAACCATAGTGACCATAATCTTACGGTTTTTCCTAAGGTGACGGTGGTGGAAAGATCCCACTGTACCTGGAGCAGATGTCGACTAGACTCACTTGGACTCTCCATAGGGTTATCTTCACTCGAGATGGTTTAAGTGGAGAAACTTTCACCGGTATGTTTCATTAAGCAGGTTGTTAGGGTAACTGTTCCAACCGCCATTTCTGCATTAAATACTACGACGTTGGATTTCATCACCAACTATTGTTTTTAGTGTGGGAAGTTATTTTCTGTGTGTGGTTTGATCTCCTGGATTTTTAGGCGTGTGATTCATTTGTTTGTTTCCTTAGTGACTCTAGGATTTTTCATTGAAATATTCATTTGATTGCGTGTGATTAATAATTTTTAATCGTGGCTGAATTACGAAGATAATTGCGTAGAATTCAGGGGAAGCCCCCTAAATATACACCAAGCCAGTTTGAACGGCTACGAGCTCTATTATCGCCTACTGACAGTAGAATTAGATCAACAGAAGCAGGAGAGTCATCTATAGTTTTTCATCCTTATTATCAACTACAAACAACAGAGCATATTCAAGAGCCGATTTCAGTCTTCGAGCTTACTGGTAGTATTTCTCCTTCCAGTGAATTCGCTGAAGAACCTGAAGTTTCTGAACCTGACACTGAACCTGTTGTTTTGGAACCATATTCAGGATTTGTTACTCCAACTTCTAGTGATCTTGGTTCACCTAGGGTAATACATATCATTACTGAAAATCTTCCTTCTGACCTCATTTCCATTGAAGAACTTGTCGGTCCAGACGAAGAAGTAACTCTTCCCGAAACCCAACAGACTCTAAATCTTAGGGAGCATGAATCTATATTCTATAGTCCTTTTAGAAGTGACACTTGGTATTTTTCATTGACAAATTTTTTAGAGAACCTGGGTCTTAGTTATTCACCACCCCGAATTCCTTTTCATCCTACACCAAGGGTTATTATCCTTCATCAATTATGTCAAGTGAGTCATCTATGTTTTCCCAATCACCGGAAATTTTTTTATATGGTGGTACTTCTGTTCCTTCAGGGTACGAGTCACTCTCTGGTACTTTCTCAGGATAAACTCCTCGACCAACTGAACAAGTTTTATCAACTGGTATGAATGGAGCTAAAACTGAAACGTCAAACACAGAGCAAATTTTTATGATGTATGGTAATATTCAAAATCCTCAACCTCAAGGTAGTCAGTTACTGCCTAGGGGGAAACCTCAAGGTAGTCAGTTACCGCCTGGGGGGCAACCTCAAGGTAGTTAGTTACCGCTTGGAGGGCAACCTCAAGGTAATTTTCTACTAAGACAAATTGTAGGAAAATATTATTTACCTGGAGAACAACCTCAAGGACAATACATACCTCAAGGTTATCAACCTTAAGGACAGTACATACCCCAAGGTCAACCCCAGACTCAGTATATTCCTCAAGGTCCTTATCAACCCCAGATTCAGTACGTGCATTATGGTTATCAACCTCAAGGTTAGTACCCAACTCAAGGTTTCCAACCACCTTCTGTTCAATCATTTTTACAAGGAGCTGGAAATTTACCACTTAATTATCAACCCTACGTTCAATCAAGCTATGGTCCTTCATATGTACAACCTTCTACGGGTCAATACCCCGGAATGAACATGGTGTGGAATCCACCGCAAATTCAATAGACTATGCAACCTAATGTGTAGTTACCTAATCAACCTAGATAGTCTTTAGCTTCTGGTTCAACCCAACAACCTATTCAGCCTACTGTTCAAATCCTTGCACCTGGTTCTTTTCAACAGCCTAGGCCCAGTACACCTCGGACTCTGCCTCAAACTACTGCAACTACTGCAACTTCTGTTCAACCTATAGCACCTGTTTCTGGAGTATCTGTAGCTTTGGTTTCTTCTATCCCTGCATCAGTGCAAATTCCTCAATCATTTGTGCCACAGTCAGGACCTACAAGTCAGACTACGGTCTAGATGCCTACGGGACAAGATGGTACTAGTACGATTGTATCTAGTTAACCTCAGTTTACTTACCAACCATACCAGCGATAGTATCAAATTGGTCAAGCTACACAAAATCCAACGTATCAGTATCAGCCGTACCCTGGGTATACTTATCAAATACCTCAACAGCCCCAGTATCGTTCGGTTAATCCTCATTACCTAGGCGGTTTCACAATTCCAAACGCACATCTGATTCCAGGATATCCTGACTATCCTCCTCCTGGCACTGGTTTGATCACTCAAGGTTATCAAGACCCTAGCCATCGATTACCATTCATAGCAACTTTATATTTACCGGATCTGTCGTGCCTTACGAATGATCCCATTTTTTATCTTCCATATTGGTAGTCGATGCCTAACAAGTTGCGCAATGATATTCCAAAATTAGAAGGTAAGTTAGGAGAGGACCCCTCTAATCACGTTATGACTTATCATCTCTGGTGTGCATCCAATTTTCTAGTCTATGATTCTATTCGATTATGTCTTTTTCAGAGAACTCTCATTGGTCCAGCTGCCAAATGGTACATTGAGTTACCACGCGGCTCTTTTAATAATTTTAATCCGCTAGCTACTACTTTCTTAACCCATTTTTAGTTGCCTGTTAGATACAAAAATGGCACATAATTGCTGACTTCATTAAAGAAGTCTACATCTATGTACATATCTGATCACATTCATGAATGGAGATGTAGAAGGAATTTAGTGAAAGTCTTTATTCCTGATCAAATTTTGGCTGAATGGTTTATTAAATCGTTATTGCCCAAAATTACTAAAGATGTGGCCAAAGGAGGCATTGTTACGAAAGAGAAAGTTATTGCACAGGCTCAGTACATTGACCTTGTCTACACTCAGTCAGGTACTTTGTATGATAAAATCCCCGATTTACCAAAACCTTGTCAGTTAACTGCAACTCCTTCTGGCTCTTATGCTGCTGATGGTGTAATTGGTTCTGTTAGTACTGGTAAGAGTAAGAAGAAGTCTTCCAAGACTACTTCTCCTATTATCACTTTACCCGATTCACCCAAAGGAGATTCTTCCCTAGAAACTTCCACCAATATCCATGTTGTAGAGACATCTACGACCAAATCTAAAACTGGTGGTAAGAAGAAAGGTAAGAATAAAAAGAAAAATTCTTCAAAAGAGAAAACTGATACAACTGAACCAAATGAGGAAAAACGTAAACCTCAATATCCTTGTCTCATCTGTGACCAGGATCATTTTACAAAAGAGTGCCCGCATAGAGTCGAGGTATCAAAATTTATTAAGGGTTCATCTATACCTGTTGTCTTGAAGGAGCCTTTTCCCACTCAAGATAGTAACATGGTTGGATCTTCCTCCAATCTGGTTGAGGATATTTTCATGGTTGCGACGCGATCACAAGATTACGGTAGTAAAAATATTGGTAAAGAAGCAGAAACATCCAATTCTACATCGACTACATCTCCCTCAGTTTATGATCCATTACAGATTGAGAAAAAAAATATTGACTTAGTGATTAAACTTCCTGCAAAAGGTGTACTTCGTAAATCAGCATTCAATCCACATGCAAGAGCTACTCAGAATTACAATATTGTTGAATATTTGGCAATTTCCCCTTCAGCAATGTCGGCTTTGGAAGTATTGCAATCGTGCCCATCCCAAAGAAAATTTCTTTTGTCAGCCTTAGGAGTTGTTGATCTCGAGGATTCGAACCTCATGATCTTCAATTTAGAAAATTTTACACCACGCCTACCTCATCAAATGGCTTTTTAGATTCTGGTAATAGTAAAAAACAAGTGTATCTTTCGTACTGTTGTTGATGAAGGGGCTTCTATGTGTATAATGTCGATAAAATGTTAGAAATCACTTGGCTCTCCGACAATCAACCAATCACCAACTATTCTCAAAGCTTTTGATAGAAGAGGTTTTCAGCCATATGCTATTTTACAAGATCTACCAATAGAGGTTGAAGGCAAAGTGGTTAGTCTAGATGTGGAGGTGGTTAATGCCCCTCTGGATTACAACCTTCTCCTGGGTCGTAGTTGGTCTTACACCATGATTGTTGTTGTATCATCGATCTTTTGTCTCATCATGTTTCCTCATAAAGGAAAGATCATTAAGATACATCAGCTCTCATATTATTCATTCGACCTAGCCTCTACTAATAGCATCCAACATATCGGAAAATCGACTATCTCTTATAAAGATGTTGGAGTAGGTTTGATTAAAGATTCAGCTTTACTGGGAACTTTTTCCTTTCCTCCCCCCAACGTACAAACTCCTATTGCTAATATCAATATGATTACATCAAGTACTATTTCCTTTGATGATCCTTGGATAGTACCTTCAGAATCAGAATTGGATTCTTTGGAGGGCCCAATGCCTTTGAGTCCTTTTGAGCTAGCGTATCAGCAAGTATAGTCATTTTATAATACTCCTTCAACTGAATCTGATCCAGTGAATGTGATCAATCAGGAGTCGTTTTCAATATAGAGTTTATCTTTGACACCAATTTCGGATCCTGCTCAACACGTTTTCCACACTAATGAACATATTCGTGAATTCTTGTCGGTAGATGAATTACCATGGGAAGATCTACACCATAGGTCTTCATTTTTACCTGTTCTTGATCATTTTGAGAATGATTTTTTCTCCATTTTTACCACTGATTACATCAAAGAACCTCAGAATCCTCTCTCACATGCCAATTCTGAATTGAATTTAGAAAATATTTCTATGACAGTTCCTCTTCACATTTCAGTAAAACCTAGGATTGTTGAAAACATTCACATAGGTGCTTCTTGTATGCCTGAATAAATTCAAGCATATAAGGCCCTGTTTCAGGAACTCCATGACATCTTTGCCTGGTCATATGAAGAAATGCCAGGAATTGATCTGTCGATTGTTGTTCATGAAATTAAGACATACCCAGATACCAAACCCGTTAAACATAAATTACGTTAGATTCATCCAAGAAAAGCTGCCGCTATCAAAGCAAAAGTTGAAAAATTACTTCATGCAGATTTTATTTATATAATCCCATTAACGGACTGGGTATCTAATATTGTTCTGGTCAATAAAAGAAAAGAAAAAATAAGAGTATGTATCGATTATAGGGATATAAATCGAGCTTGTCCTAAAGACAATTATCCAACCCCTTACATCAATAAAATGATCGTTCATGGATGGATTTTCCGGCTACAATCAAATAAACATACTCCCTACAGATAAACCTAAAGCAACTTTCATTTGTCCATGGGGAACTTTTTCTTATCGCAAATTACCTTTTGGCCTTGAGAATGTTGGAGCCACTTTTCAAAGGGCCATGTCTTATGCATTTCAAGACATTAAACACATTGTACAACCCTACCTCGATTATTTTCCTGCTCATTCTTCACACAGAGCATATCATATTACTCATTTACGAGAAATTTTTATAGGACGTAGGCACTATAAGATTCGTTTGAATCCTCACAAATGTATTTTATACATAGAATCCAGACGATTATTGGGATTTATTGTCTCAAAAGCAGGCATTCATGTTGACCCATCGAAGGTTGAGGAAATCATCATTTTACCTCCTTCTTCTACTCTTCGCCAACTCCAAAGTTTGCAAGGGAAAGAAAAATTTTTACATCAATTCATTCCTAACTAAGCTGAGTTAACAAAAGGTTTCACTAGGTTGTTGAAACAAAACATTCCTTTATTTTGGGACGAGGTCGCTGATAGATCTTTTGATGCTTTGAAAAATGCATTGACCCATGCACCGTTATTGCATCCTCCCAACTACAACCAAGATTACCTTTTGTACCTCGCCACTTCCGATTCCACAATAGGGATGGTTTTAGTTCAGGAAGATGCATTCCATAGTCAACATGTGATTTAATATCTTAGTAAAAATTTGCATCCGACTGAGATCAAATACTCACATGTGGAGAAATGGGCCTTGGCAACTGTTCAAGTTGTCCAACATTTTCATCACTACATACTTTTATGCAAAACGATAGTGATCTCTGATTGTAACCCTATGATGTACATCTTGACTAAACAATTGCTAGGGGGAAAATACCCTAAATGGATTATTATCCTGCAGGAGTTTCATTTGGAGTTTGAAAAGTCCAAATCCAAGAAATCATTGATATTTGCTGAACTTATGTGTGATTTCCCATGTACTGATACAGAAACTGTGGTGGAACAACCAATCACAGATGAATCCTTGTTTGTTATTAGTACCATTGATCCATGGTATGGAGATATTATTGTATATCTTCAAACCCAATTTTTTCGGCCTGAGATTTCATGGTTGCAATGACGAAAAATTCATTTCCAGTCTCAACAGTATCACATTGTTGGTGACATACTCTATCATCGTGGTATGGACTCAGTTTTTCGATGTTGTCTAACTCATGACAAAGCCAAAAATGTTTTAAATGACTGTCACTCCGGAGCATGTGGTGGTCATATGTCTGGGTATGCCATAGCCCAAAAGATATTGCGCGCAGGGTATTTCTGGCCGTCCATGTATAAAGATTGTATTTACACGGTCCGAAAATGTCATAATTGTCAAATATTCGATCAAAAAATGCGCGCACTGCTTGCTCCTCTTCACCCCATAATTGCTATCGGTCCTTGTGAAAAATGGGGCATTGATTTCATTACATGTAACCCTCACTCGGCCGGGGGGCATGGGTACATTATTCTAGCAGTAGACTATTTTACCAAATGGGCTGAGGCAATGCCTAAATTTTTGGAAGATGGAAAAAATGGAGCTACTTTCGTATTCAATCATGTGATTGCTCATTTCGGTGTACCCCAAGCGATAATTACTAATCACGGGAGCCATTTTCGAAATATCATGATGACCGAGTTAACAGACCAGCTTGGCCTGCGCCATGACAGTTCTACACCATATTATCCACAAGCCAATGGTTTAGTTGAAGCGATTTGTTACACCATTTTTTGGTCATCTAACCTATTACCATTAGATGGACCCAAGTACATCATGTAAGACCAATTTTACCCTAAGTAAAATTGCTCTCACTATGTGAAATAACTTAGTAAAACACCTTTATTAAGTTGTTTATGGTCTAAATAGGAAACCCCAAAAGGAAATAATAAACAAATCTATATTTGTTTATGTTTCCTCAAGGAATAATTAGTTAAACATTAATTTAACTATTATTTCTGGTCATATTTAACCCAAAACAAGGAAATCAATTAAATAAATCCTTATTTATTTGATTATTTCCTAGGAATAAGTTATTTAATCCTTATTTAAATAATATTCCTAGTTAAATTTGACTAAATCATTTATAAATAATTAAATAAATCATTATTTATTTAATTATATTTCTACCATTTCCTTAAAATAATAAATAAATCGTTTATTTATTTATTATTTATAAATAAAGGAATTGACCCAAGTCAAAAATCCTTTTCCTTCCAACAAATATAATAAAATATTCCTAAAAGGTGGTTCTAGAATTTGATTAATAATATTTTATTCATGCACCAAGTTCTAGACCGCCCTAATATTTTGTTATAAATAGAAGGGTTTTCCCATTCATTGGTCACCTTTCATTGCATTAGATCACTCTGGATCTATACTCTTGGTCTAACTTTGAGCCATTATCATTGTCACATTTTCCATCATTTGCTTTGTGAGCTCCCTTTGAGTTCTATGTTTGTCTGGGTTTTCTACACCAACAAGAGAGAGAAATTTTAGATCTGGAATGCTGAGGACTTTCAAGAACCCATCCCATTGAGGAGAATTGGAAACACCTTTCTTGTTTTCCTCTCAGGTGCCCCTTTAATATAAAAATTCTTTCAAAAATATTGTTTTTGTCTTATCTATTGGATGCATGGAGCAACATTTCATTTTTACTGCTTAATGTCTTTTTATGCATAGATCTGGATTTGTGCAGCTTTATTTGGATCAACTAACTGCAGATTTGAAGATATTGGCAGCCATAATTGATGTTAGGGCTATTTGTTATGCGTAGCGAAAGTGGTCTTTTTTCGACAAAAGATTCATACTAACATGATTAATAAATTTTTATTCACCATGATCAAACGAATCATTGGAATTCATAAGTCGAATTGGCACACCATGCTCTTTTCATCACTTTGGGCGTATCGAACCTTAGCAAAAATATCGACAGGTTTTACCCCTTTTCAACTGGTTTACGGTTTAGAAGCGATATTACCCATTGAATGTGAGATACCGTCACTCCAACTAGCCATAGAGTTATTACCAGATACTTCTGAAGAGGAGAAACATTTTTTTATTCTTGGCTCAATTAGATGAGAATCGGCGCACTGCTGCATTAGCTACCGAGGCTCATGCGAAAAGAATGAAAGCTTAGTATGATAGAAGTGTTACTCCTCGTAATTTTTCAGAAGGAGACCTAGTTTTGATTTATGATCAAGCCAACAATAAACTAGGAGCTGGGAAATTTGAACCCATGTGGCATGGTCCTTACATTGTTAAGCGACATCTTGCAAAAGGGGCCTATGAATTGATTGATTTTGACGGGGTCTCTTTGGGTAAACCCAAAAATAGACTTTATCTGAAGAGATATTATGCTTGACTTTGTGTGGAGATATTCTCTGTATATTAGTTACTTTTCAGCTGGTGTGCTATAGATTAGAAACGTGTGCCTAGCGTAAGTGTGCTCTTACTATTATTCCCGCTTATCTGGATACTTTTGATATCGCAGATGTCGACATCCTTTCAAATGTATATTGGTTTTGCTGATGGTGCTTGTTGTAGTACAAGAAACATCTCTTCTGCAGCTTGGGTTATTTACTCACCCACTGACGAGTTAGTATCGATGCATGGGGTAAGTCTCCATCAAATGACAAACAATATTGCTGAATATAGTGCAGTTATTGAATTATTATCAGAATCCATTTCATTTGGAATTCAGAGTTTGATCATTAAGTTAGATTCTGAACTCATTTTATTACAGTTAAACTGGGTATATGCCATCAAAAATCTAGTATTATTAAGATTATTTTTAAGGGTTCGTCTCTTGGAACGAGAGTTCGATTATATTGAATATCAACACATTTCAAGAAATTTAAATACATTAGCAGATGCAATTGCTTCTAATGTTATAAATAGACATTTGTGATAACAAAGTAACAAATCAACATTCCATAACATGATTGAATAGTTAAACTGGAAATAATAGTATATCATAGTATAAATGTAGTGTTCAAAAAATAGTACATTGTCTTCGATCATAGGCTCAAAATGCCTTATGATCAGAAAAAAGTGATACAAAAATGAGTCTACAAGTCAATCATCCACTATCCATGGTGATGATCACGATAATACACCATTTCTCATGCCACCCTAGTCAAAAACCTCCTGAATGGACCAAGAACACCTATGACATATCTCTGTAGACGAAGCAGGATATCATCTATAGTAGTCTCAGGAATATCTATAGTGAGCCGCTCTAGATGGTGCTCTATGTCAGTCAGAATCTCTGTAGTCTGATCCTGGGGGGTGGTGGTGCTGCTGCTACATCCCTTTGCCTCCGGTCAAAGGGGCGGAGAATGGCTGGTCGAGTTGGATCCACATCTGCATTTGAAAGTTTTTGTTATCAGTTTTGGTTGATTTAAAAACAAAACAAAACTTAGAACTTAGAAAATGTCAAAAGAGATTTTTTAGCTGACTCGTCCCACTGAGCTCTTGGAGGAAGGGGTATCTCTCGGTCACCAAGAAAGTCCATGCCAACATAAGGAAAATCCTCTATAACAAAAATTTGGTGTTCCAGCCAATGAAAATATGTAGAGGGAAATCTCACAATCTCCCCACACTCACTGTGGCGGGCCATCAAAGCAACCCAATGAACCATTCTAGGCTCTTGAGGTTTACCAACATCGACAGGAATATGCTGCGGTGCTAACATGTGGATCCTCTCTAGAGAAAAGGTGACTACAATGGACCCATATCCAAAGTTTTGTAGCTTCCCATTCTTTGCTCTGGTAAGTTCGCCTTTCACATTTTCCAACACTGCCTCGCACCAGTTGAATATGGTGCCTCGAAAGCAATCTACTTCTATGCACATCTAAGAACCAGTGGCTACATTCAAAGTTGCACTTCCACACAGCTTGAAAATGGTAAAAGTGATCACTTTTAGCTCTAGACGGATGATATTTTTATGTCAATCCGTTTGTCTCGGGGATTGGCCTCATCGTTGCAGAACTCTGGCGACAGACTGGCCCCCTGGCCTAGCCCCAAATAAAGATAATGGTTCGCCTCTCCTGGACAAA
Source organism: Pinus albicaulis (assembly GCA_034641835.2). Taxonomy (NCBI): domain Eukaryota; kingdom Viridiplantae; phylum Streptophyta; class Pinopsida; order Pinales; family Pinaceae; genus Pinus; species Pinus albicaulis. The sequence goes on from CM076581.1 coordinate 1,693,261,142, forward strand.
CCAGTCAAAAAAATAGATGTCTTCCAGCTCAATCTCGAGCTGGTGACCTCCGATCACAAAACACTGGTCCTGAACATCCCATTTACTTACCAGCCAAGTAAGAAGATCCACTTGAGCTCTCATGCCACTGATAGCCCAAAATTTGTAAAGCCCGCATGCTCTTAAAGCTTGCAAAGTAGGTTGATGATTTATTGTTGCTTCATCTACCTCTTCGTGTTCCCGTTCTCACCAAATGAGCATTGTAGATATCCTACAATCAGTAAAATGAAGTGTTAAAATAATTTTGAAGAAAAAAATTTGGGTGATTTAGGAAGAAAATATGTTTTTGAATTTGTCACGGTGCCTCCGCACTTTACGCTCAGGGACAGTGCATGGATACACATGGGCACTGTGTTAAAAGTGCGTGGCCCCAACATTTTTCTTTGTAGAAAAATTTCGGGGTCTGCAGGTACCTAATGTCTTAGGTGCAGACCCCCGAGGGAAAATTTTTGGGCATATTTTCCTCCCAAAAATGAAATTTTGACCCTAAATTAAAAAATTGAATGGATGAAATGAAAGATAAGGAGGTTGTGGATTATTTGAAACAGACAGTTTTCGATTTCGACGGTCGGTTTGCCCAGAATATTCTCCAAAGCATTTTTTTCCCAGAGCTCTAAAAACTTCACTCCAAACTCAAACGGTAAAATTGAACTTGAAAAACTCATTTTTATAAGTTTTTTCGAATAGATGAATTTTAAATTTGTTTATTTTTCAATTTAAAAAGTCAGTTTTTCAAACTATTTTTATTATTGAAACATGTATGTTTAATTTTTCAAGTTTTTGTACAGAATAACGGATTTTTCAGGAAAAATGGTCATTTTTGACGAAGAGTAAACTTTTATCACTTTTTCGGGCTCTTTAAATTTTATGAAAAAGTGAAACCATGGAGTCCTATTTTAAGCACTTTTCAGACTCTCTAAAAATGAAAATATCGCTGAGTACTTGACTATTCGAACTCGTTAAAGTAAATGAACAATCATCCCTTCAGTATAAGTTTACCCCTTTTCCGGACTGAAATGGACTATTTACAAAAAAGGAATACATTGAATAATCATGGTCAATAGAGTTATCTCTTGCATTATTTTATCCTTTTTCTGGCCCCAGGGACTAAATTTACGAAAAAGAACACTCATGGAGTTTTCTTAAGTTTTTTCTTCTGACTCCCTAAAAATGAAAAACACCGAGTTTCTCCTATACTGGAATCGTTAAAATTTAATAGTAAAGGACTTTTCGATTACAAACAGGAACATACCACTCCTTCTTAGGGTTTGATTTTAAACTAAGTTGGACTCATCCGAAGGAAGAGCTTATAAACAAGCAAATGTTATCCTCCTCAAGCTTGTCAAAAATAAAGAGGTACTTGCCAGAAATGGTGGGGGAAAAGAGAGAAAAACAAATTCGTTTGTTACACTTTGATTTGTCAAAGCATTACACCACTCTTGAACATGACACTTTTTGTCGCACGTCCACCTGGGTTGGGAAATCCTTTGCCTATTAGTTAATCAAACCACATTGAAAGTCTTCAGCCGGTTTCTGGGTATTAGCTTAGGGCAATTGTCACCAAACCATCTGTAGTGTCATTATGTGTTCAAGAGGACAGTCAAACAAACCATTCATCTAAAAACACTTGTCTCCATTCGCATTAACCATCCCTGAGTCAGTCCTTGCAAAAAAATTCTTCAAAACTTGATCTATGGTTTCATGTCATGAGCTTGCTTACAACGGATTGCTTTCTATCGACGACAGCTGATCATCTAGGAATTTGATCTAGAATCCGTCAGTACCTTGGAATCTGCATGCCTTAATGGCAGGTTTCTCGCCTTCAACGACAGGTTGCATCATTGACCTTCGATCGAATGATTCCATGAAATGTTTGACTTCAGATCACTTATTCGCATTTCGTGGATTGTACTGAGTACTTTTAGAGCCATTTTCATTATTGGTGGTTTCTCTCACACTTGTTAACAGTTCACATCATTGACTGGTATTCAAGAGGTTTCTACCATGTTCGACTTCAACACATTTAATCGCATGGATGGAATCGTACTAGTTCGAGAAGCATAAATCAAGACCCTGGATCTAGTTTCCACCATCCAGGCTACGAGGAGTTTTATTATTCATTATGCAGTAGACGATTCATTACAGATGGCTATGTCCATGCTGTGTCTACACTATTGATGTAATACTAAAATCATTTCTGTATCAGAAAAAGTTTAGTTAGTTTTGATCTGAGTATGGAAATGCCTACCTCAGCGATGATATATATGTATATATGTTGCGTTGAATGTTTTTATAGGGTTCCAACTGGGGTGTCCACAGTCTGATCCTTGAAATGATAAATCACATTAATATTATCAAATTTTTCACTTTAGGGGGTAATTTGTTACACTGAAATTTGTCACCATGACATTTTAGTACTCCCTTGGAAGTCTACAATATCAAAGTTCCCAAATTCAAGCCTTGAAACTAGAGAAAATCTCATAAAAGCCTTAAAACTCTGGTACCGCACTTTCTCCTAGTTTTGCCTGCGGTCCCACACCTTTTGGCTATAAATCATGCGTAGCCAAGCGCACTTTCTATTTATCAAAAGTGCGGACCCCTGTAAAATATTATAAAAGGCGCAAGTAAAATATAGAAGCTCAGTTAAAGTCATTTTTGGAAGCTTCTAGAAACATTCCTGCGGTGGAAATTCTGCTCCTTTCATGTTCATACATCCCATCCAATAAGGAGCTAACCCCTTGATGTAAGGAACTAATCCATTTGAAGGAGGATTCTATCCCTTCTTGTATGGAGTTGTAACCTCCTCTTTTCCACTATAAAAATAGGCACAGGGCAGCCTCAAGGGGTTAAAATTGATGAGTTTAAGTTTTAGTATTGTTGGAGGCGAAGTGCTGTTGAAACTTAGACCCTTTTAGCTGATATTTCATGTGGGAAGGATTACATACCTGTATGTATCTCGGTTGGAAGAGTGCAAGGATGATTTGAGTAAAGGAAACGCCTCTTCTAGACCCCAGGAAGACCTGTACAACATCAAGGCAGACATGGTTGTAAGGCTCTTCTTATTTAAGTCAATACAAATAAATTTGTTTTTCTCAATAGGATGTCAATTGATTGGTTTATTTTATGGATTCCTTGATCACCATAATGGATATGATTTATGAATATATGCTATGTAGGGGCTATTTTATGTTTGTTTGTTTGTGATTGCATATCTTCAAAGATAACTCTTTTTGGCGACTGAAGGAATACTATTACAAACAAGCATTGGATCAAAGGTAAGATCGTTAAACCTTTATAGCATTTAATTATGAATCGCAATATATTTAGAGAAAGATAGTTTTGTTTGTCCGTTTGTTGCTAGCTGTCCGTAGGAAACTTGGGAAGTCTGTCTTGTCTGCAAGAATGACTTATCTGTCCAACAACGAGGAGATGTTGAATATATTCGAGTGGGACTTAAGGGCATGAATCCAAGAAAAGTTACATGGATGGAGATTGGAAAAGTGATGGAGTTGTACCCTCACCTGATGTGTGCTTCAATCAAAAAAAATTTGGTCAAAAAGCTTTCAAGTGGAGAGGGTTGATCCAAGAGGATCTTACATAAGTACAGATCGACAACGAGATCCAGTTCATCTCTAGTTTGTCCAATGCAAGCTACTTCTTCATGGTGGAAATTTCATGGTCCAAATCCTAATATAAGGTGAAATTGGGAACATGTAATGATATGGTGGTTTAATGTTACTGATTAAACCTATGATGGATTGTAAACTAGGGTGGAAACACTAGCACTAAGTTGTGAACCTAACACAAATATTATGAACAATGTAAAGTTTTAAACGTATGTTTAAAACCCATGTTATAAAAGGTTTCGGATCTTGGTGTAAAAACTTTGAAATAAAGCCATATAACAAAACATATCACAGCTAAACTGCAAGAAGTTAACGCGTCAAAGTTGAGCACTATAGCATGTGAGTAGTTTTCATGTTAACACATACCTGACCATCGGAGACCACATCATAGTCAGAAGACTGCAACCATCGGAGGTGAGGAGCTGTCACATGCAGAGTCATTGTACAGTTGCCGAAGTAGCGGGACTTAACCATCAATGTGGCAGCTAATGGTTAGACCGCTTGTGGTCACATGCCAAACAATTCCATTGTTCTACCATTATTCAAACTGTCAGAGTTAGTTATAACCTATAGTTGTATTTTGGGTTTTTATGTGTTATATGCGCTATATATTTTTAAACCACCATGTAGCTAATCCCTAAGGTTCTTCAATACTATTGCACCGAGAGCTATTATCATTAAATTCATTCAACCACATGCCAATTTTGGCAAAGTTCAACTGAGCATGTATTATAAATTCAGTCCATTGCTCATGATGAATAAGAGATTGATTTTGAAGACTTGTATTCAGACTCTGGAAGAGAGAGGTAGTTTTTATTTTTAGTGTATCTTGGTCGTCCGAAGGTATAATTGGGAACTAAGATAGATGTTGGAAAGCCGGGAGAGAGAGATTTTTGTTGACAGTGACTAGAGCTGCTTGCAAGAACGTTTAGTCTGTTTTGTTTCTATACAAATACTTCCTTGGATCAGTCCTTAATAAAATGGACATCCATCTTGAAAGCGGACCCGGAGATGTAGTCCACTAGGTATGAAGTACGTAACCAATGTTTTCTTTCTTCTATCTCTGTTCTTTGCTTAAATTTCATGTTTAATAATCTTCTTAAGTTATGGTTTAAGTCGTTAAATCATTTTCCTTCCTTCAGTATTCCACATTAAGCAATCGAGTTAATAATCAATTCACTTTTGGAAAATAATCATTTCTAATTCAATATTATATCATATCTATTTCAGATCACATAACTAAGTTTCATTTTCATTGCTCAGATAATAGATTTATTTGGAGTCATCAAACACATATAAATTATTGCGAGCTCTGACTGCCTTTTCCACATTATTTCCATTCTTTTCATGACTAATCTCACAAAATTTGGAATTAAAGTCGCATTATGGCCATTATCACACATCTGGATTACACTAAGAAAGTTGTGCTTGAGACCTTCTACATACAACACATTTTGAGCTTTAATATTTTCATCAAGATTGACTATGCCCTTACCATTAATATTGATAGGGAATTGTTGCTAAAATTGACATTATTCCCTTTGTCCTTTTCTTTAGTGAAAATAATTTTCTCTTATCCCAAGTAATATTCTTGGAACAACCACTGTCTACATACCATTTGTTTTCTCAATTATGTGTCAATAGAGCAAGTCCACATTCCATTCTTTTTCCGCATTTTCATTTCCAATCCTCCTTATCCTTTTGAAAATTTGGCTACCAAGTGTACTGGGATTTAGATGGGTACTCAAATCTACTTCTACAGTCACTCACCTTGTGCCCGAAATTATTATATTTGAAGCATTCAATATAATTCATTAGGGAAGAGAATGGATTTCGATCTTTGAGAGGAGAGTTTTGAGATATAAAATTATGATACTTATTATACTTAGGAACTTTCATCTCTTTCAAATTTGATCCTTCCACAATAAAAAACGTTATGTCCAAATATATGGAATTCAAAAAAATTACCATAAAATAAAGGAGAGTACCTGAAGTTTGAAATTTCATGTCTGTGTGCATGAAGGTACCTTTGTTGTCTAGATGATTGATTCATTATCTGGTGGTATGGCTCCTTGAGATGATTGGAGTTATTATTCCAGTGATTGGATCCTCTTTGGATTGCTACCTTTTCATCTTCATTGATTATTTATAGATTCATCTTTGCATAGATCTGAGGTTCCTCAAATTCTGCATACCTGAAGCTCATCTTTACCATAGAATATTCTTGTGGTCCAGGGTATCCTAGGCCTATTTTGTTTCCTAAAGACCTTTGACTATTTAGAATTTGATCTAGCTTTCTTGTTCCTTCTACATAATTTTCATTTATACCCCTCTTGGTCTCCAATATCTCAAGATCCATTCTGAGAGAAATGGCCTCTGCCTCAACACTCTGACATGTTTCTTCCCATTCATGGATCAAATCATTACAAAAAAATTATTTTTATTTTGCTTCTTCTAATTTTACTTTCAAGGACAAAATTTCATCTTTGCATGTTCTTAATATCATTCCCGTCTTTACCTTGAAAAACTTCTACTTTAGATACTCGTTTCTTCTTCTAGCTTCTCACATGTTTGTTGTTTTTATTCGAGTATAATAGCTACACTATCTTTTTTGTTAATAAATTCTTCAAGATTTTCTTTTTTATAAAAAAATTCTTCATTGTCTAATTTGCACATACCTTCTTTAGCACGTTGCAACTATTATTTTAGCTTCATATTATTTTTCCTGTTCTTCTTTAACTCATAAAAATCACTGATGAGTTCCCCTTCAAAGTAAAATACTCCTACTTCTTCTTCTTCCACTTCAGAGTCAGTAATATTTTGTTTCTTGGAATATGCTCGAAATGACATGAGTAAATACTCATTTGAATCGTCTTTTGAAGGGTTTCATTGTATGAATCTGGTGCCCAACTATCCTCTTTGTAGTAGAGACCCTTTATTCTTAAAGACTTCTGATTTTTTTGAGATTTGTTTCAAATTTTTTTATTGTATTCCTTTTTGGTCCTTTCATTTTAAGGGAATTTGGAAAGAATTTCCAACTCTCCTAGAACCAAAGAATTTAAATGGAAAGTTCCCTTTATAATTTCCTGAGCCATGCTTTAGTTTCCTTGAAAATTGAGCCAACTCTTGATTAGATTCATTGCTAGAGAATTGTTGAATATATTTTTGCTCCTTCTTGGACAGTTTGAACGCTTCCTCCTTGGGTTTAAACTTCTCTTTTCCTAATCTCATCTCATAGGATGTGAGAATACCAATCAACTAATGCATCTTAAGATTCTTTCAATCCACCATCTCTTCAATGGTAGATATGTTGGCATTAAATCTCATGGGTAGAGATCTTAAGACCTTTTGAGCAATAATATCTTCTTTGACTTCTTCGCTGAGTCCTCTAATCATATTGGTTACCTCATCAACTTTGAGGAAGTGTTTTGTTATACTTTCTTGTTCACTCATTTTTAAGCTTTCAAACCTCATTATGAATGTTTCAAGTTTGACATGATTGTCTTTATCATCTCCTTCACGATTTTGATTTAGATTCACCCACACTAACTTGGTAGAATTATTGTGCATAACATTTACAAGTTCTGATTTATTAAGGCCAAAGAGAAAAAATTTCTTTGATTTAACATGATTTTCATACTAATTATTTACCATCTACATTAGTGGGAGGGGCATCAGGGACAACATAATATACTATTACAGAGCTACAAACATCTACTCCTTGGGACATAAGATAAGCTTCCATCCTAACTTTCCAAAAGGCATAGTTTGTCCCATCAAAGACTGATTTATTGCTTGAGTAAGCACCTTGACTATTTTTCCTAGACATAATTCCTTACGAATCTACCTTCCAATGGTTAGACTGTCCCTAAAGGAACTTGGATTTGATACCAAATGTTGGAATAAGGAATTAATAAGAAGGGGGATGAATTAGTAATTGTGGGGTTTCTTAAAACTTTAATTACAAACCTTCCATTCTTTTCACCACTGCCAATTATTTGAGAGAGTGTTCGTACTACAATAGTCATGAAAAAAAAATATATATATTCACATACATTAATTGAACAACGCACATGTGGACACAAGTATTTTAACGTGGAAACCGAAAGGGAAAAAAAACACCAATATGTTTTTTATTAATATGTAAATTAAGAACCCAATTAATTACATCAGGTTGTTTGTGAGCACCCACTCACAGGAGGCCCCAACCCCCTTTAGATAGCAAGCCCTAGATTTCCAAGACGAAAAAACCTCTGATGAATGCAGGCTACTACCTATTCTATCCACTGTTCTTCATTTCATACAAATTTCAAACTAAAAATAGAGGCTATGAATAGTGGCTAGCTTTGCAGATATCCTCCGAATTCATAAGATGTTTGTGATCCTTGCTTCTCCTAGAGCTCTAATAACAACCCTCTGCAAAATTGTGTCTCAGTTGAAGACTTGACCTGCTCACTCTTCTTTCACATACACATCAATACTCTCTTTAACTACCTCAACAATTCTCAATTCACCACCTTGCTCAACCGTATGTAGGTACAATTTATTAATTTGTGTGATGCTTTCAGATCGTTTGTGATATTCTCCTAGCTGCCAAGGAGAACATATAATGGGATCAAGAATTTTTGGAATACCCATCTGAAGAAGCGTTTGTTGAATATGGGACTAGATCCCTCGACACATAATACCATAGAAGAAAGAAACCCCAATGTTCCACAAGGTACGAGGCCTTGCCTTTGAGGAGGCACAAGGTGTTATCACTCGGACTTAACCTTAGGCTGAAGAAGGAAATTCTGTCGTAACCTCAAACCACACTTAGCCAAGTAGCTAGCCCTACAAGGAAAGGAGAGGGCTATCTCCATAAGGATCACAGTCAAGATGACTGAGGAAAGAAGATATTAGGCTAGGTATAGTAGCTAAGGGTTTTTATTTTGATTTTGTGTAGGGTTTTGCTGGATCAGGAGGAGTCAAACAACTAGGGCAAGGAAATTAGGTCAAAATTTGCAGGGTGTTCTAAGGGGCAAGGTAGGTAGAATATTTGACATTAAAAGATGATTATGGTGAAGTGAATAGACTGGAAAGGGGTTAGGAAGAGAATCTGAGATGAATTCTCCCTAGACTGATGAAAATAAAAAAATTATGCAAAATTCCCCAAAACAGAGCATGAAACATGAACTATGCCTTTCAACATGAAATTAAACAAATCATAGACATGAAAATTGTTTAAGAGCTTACAATAAATTCATATAAATGGTCACAAAGAAAAAAATATTTCAAAAATTCATACCACATGGATCCCAAAGAAATAGCTGCAAATTTATCATTAATGTCCAAGCCAAACTGATACAAAATATGTCTCTTGAGATGCCAAAGCTCCAAGTGAGTCGAACCATTACAATGACTAAGAAAATACATCATATAGACCTCAAAACCACTCTTCCTAGCCTCAGGGAGTCGAATCCATGAGATAGGGATCAGTTTCACCTACTCCGAAACAAGAATCTGAAGACTAGGAAAACTCAACAACTTGCGTCTAAAAGAGAGGAAACTGATTCATTTGACCTCTAGAGGACTCAAGCTAATGAATTTACCCATAGTAAACTAGTCCTCATCATAATTAAATTCATATTTACCAATTACATCAGTGAAAAACCCAACTAATGATATAAAACTTAAAAATTCCTTGAAAAATAGAGAAAACTTTAAAACAAAGAAAATTTGTCCTAAGCACAGCGCCAAGGAGGAAAAAATAAGTCTTTTTGCAGGTCAGTTTTGACTGACGTCCTAGTGTCCAAATTGAGCTCATGATAGATCATTAGAAAGCCTGTCCTATCTAATTTCCAGATATTCTTTTGGTTTCTGATTTTTAGTTGATTTGACACCTCAAACCAACATTCTCCCAATACTACCTCTAAGCGCAGTGCCATCCTGAAAAAGAGGCAGAAACATGATTTTTTAGGTGTTTTTCGCCCTTTTTCCTGACCAGTTTTGCTCCAAATTCTTAGAAAAAGTATAGGGGTATGTCCTCATCATTATGAACCCAATTATGTCTTCCTTTTTCTCATTATATTCCCTAAGAAAAAGCTCAGCGTCAAGGTGCTATGCTTAGAGAAAAATTTCCTGTGTTTTTTTCCAAAATTTCCAAAAAACTCAAAAATCTTCAAAATTTTCAAAATTTATCAAAATTTGTGGGACAGGCCCACAACCACCTGTCAAATTTGAGCTAAGGAAGCTTTAGCAATCATCTTTTGTTTCTCCCCTCCTTTCTTACCCTTCCGTATCTTCCTCAATTTATCCTTCATCTGTTTGACCTTGATATTGCAAATTTTGTTCCGGGTCTGATAGTGATGGGCCATGTGCCTAAGCATTTGATAATATTTGTTAGCTTTCACTAGAAGCTTCTCCAAGTGAATTTTTAATCTCTCAAGCCACACTTCTCTCTTGTCTTCAAATTTCCTTTGCCAACTGCTGGTCAATAGTCAAATTTTGAGTTTCTTGCTCTTCTTGCTAAGGCTCTTTTGAGGTTTCTTGTCTTTAGCCATCAAACTCATCATCATTGTGTTCATCCTCCATGTAATCTATTTCATCTCTCTCCATGCTTTTTCTTGACACTTTGGAAAACCCTATGGGAGAGAAAACAAAGGGAGAGTGAGTGAGGGAGTGATGGGAATAGGATCAGGAAAGGAAATGATGAAATGAGGGCTTTAGTGGATAGGGATAGGGTCAAAAAAATTAGGGGAGATGGGGAAAATGGTTAAGAAAATTGGTGAGGTGATGGGAGGTGAAAATATGAAGGGAGATGAAAATGAGAATTTAATTACAGATCAAAGGTATGGGGGAAATCTAGGAAAAAGAGTGAAATTCCTAAAAATTGGGTTTTAATGGAAAAAAGTAAAGGGACTTAGGGATGGGTATTTTTAGTGTTTTTGGGAATATGGGGTGAAGTAGTAGGGTCTAGGGATAATAATTTTGGGAAAAAGGGGTTTTAGGGAAATTTTGTAATGGGGAGGGTGATTTTGGGAAAACTAGGGTTTTTGTGATTTTATTGCCAATATAAACTTTACCTAGAAGCAAAAAATGAAGGAATAAGAGTAAAAAGGGATTTTACTTACTTGATTTATTGAAGAAAGATAAATTTGAAGATTTTGGAAGATTTTGGAGGGTTCAGAAATGCAGAGTGCTGGTGCAGGCAACCTTTGGAGTCCTTCCTCAACTCCAAATGGAGCTCATGATAGCTCATTGGAAAGATATCTCTGTCTAGGTATCATTTGGATCATCAATAAAGTCATTTGGACACTCCACCTATGCGAAAAATGGATTTTCCCAAGGCCACTCAAGAAGTGCAGAAAACCTCTTGTAGCACCTGTAGTTTTGACATTTCTCCAAAACCAGAACACTTGTGTAAAACCTGAAGGAGGTTTTTCTTCCTTGGCCTATTATGGACACAAAACTCTCTCATGTTTGTCAAATTCATCTATGTTTGGTCAGAAACATAGTTTTAAGTGAAACTAGCCCTATGAGTGTCAAATGGCTTGACTCTTGGAATGATTTCTTGGAAAATGATGGAGACATGATGTTTATGATTTTGGAATGACCTCATACTTACTGCTATGACCTAAATTATTCCTTCTCTACTCATATGTATCTGATTCCATAGAAAACGCTAGCTCAGTGGGAGAGGAAATTAGGGTTTTAGTGCTTGTGGAAAATGATGACTTAGGCATCCTTGGAAAAAGACAACTCCCTTTGACATTTGATTAATTGCTGAAGTAGACACTTTTTGTATTTGAAACTTGATGTGTTGGCATGTGGAACTCTGAGTTGGCAGCCTTGGGAGACTGAGTACTTATTACATTTGAATTGACTGAAGCAAATCGTGAGTTTATTTCTAGGTCACCTTCGCACCTTCTGCTACCCTTTATTGAAAATGATACAATACAATGATTTGACCTAATGAAACCCTAGTGACCCTATGAGAAATGAAAGAAATTGACTCAACGAGTGACTTTGACTAAAAGTGGAATGAGAGATGACTTGTTTTCAACATGATGAAGACATAGAAGAGGGTTAGCAGGCATATACTTGTCAAGGAAAATGGGACACTTGATAAGGACAACCACCAGTGGAACAATTTTATATCATGACCTAATGGAATGATTGAAAATTATTTAGAGTGGGACTCCTAAGATGCACATGAAAAATATGTTTTGATCCCTGGTGGAAGATGCAAATACTGACACTAACATTGGCTCCAGTTGGGGATGGTAGCTCCTTGGAGGTGCCAAGAACACCGTAGACCAAGTGGCTATTCATTGGGCATGGAGTTAGTAGCTAAAAACCAAACTGAATACTGAAAGAAAGTTGACTCAATAAACTGAACTAACTTAGACTAAAACACAATTGAAAAATTGAAAAATATGCTCAAAATTGAGATTAAAACCTACTCTAATTGATCCATTCATCACCTGATCAAGTGAAATGGAAAAACCAATGCAACCATGTAAGCATTCTGGTTTTTGTTTGAATTCTCTGCAAGTGCTTGCTTATGAGAAAGAAGAAAGAGATACTGAAAGGCAACTCCCATGAAAATTTGTCAATAGATTGAATCTTGATGAACTTGCAAAGCATGAGCCCACTGAATGACCTCAAGAATGTTGTGAAGGGATATTCATAGGAATACATATTGATTTCCAGCCCATATAATATGTTACTACTCTGATCTAGGAAGTCTTTGTACCTTGGTGTTAAAATTTTCCTAACATTTGTTATTTCTTTCTTTGATAACCGCAACAAGTTGACAAAAGGATCCTAAAACTCGTGAATGACTATTTTTTCTTGATGATAAAAAAAAAACAAAAATCTTCTTCATTACTCTCATGATATGACTGCAAATCTTGATATGAGCTTCGCAATGAAACACTCGCTGAACAAGACAATGAAGTCGGCTGTTGGATCAAGTTTATATAAACACTCTTTTTAGGCTTACAGTTAGCTAATGGAGAACGACTTTTACTGTAGATATCATCTAACACATCAGCTATTGGGTCATGAAAACTTGAAAATACTATTGCAACCTATTTTCCATTGGTTCTAATGAGACTGCATGACACTCTACAAGCTGCTTATCATTTTATTTAGAGATATTATGAAAATTTTTCTTTAAAAATTGAAATGCTTCAAAAAAAATTGGTACAAAATCATCTTGCATCATTTGATCATATGTTTCAGCTTCCAAGCCTTCATCTACAACCTAACATTCAATGGAATTTGGTGGTTGAAAATCTGGAGCTAAGGAGGATTCTTTGTCACAAATGATTTCCTCAACCATTTCAGGAGAAGGTTTCTCATTAATAACTTGTTCAAGAAGTTCATTATCAACCTCAACCTCAACATCAAAACTGAAATACTACTGATTTCTAATATTGGAAAAATTTTCTTTCAGAAATTGAAATGAAGCAAAACATAAAGGCAAAGATCATTTACTTATTTCAAAATTTTCTAGACTTTTCTCATCACTGTCACAACTGATATGCATCGGCTGATCACTGTTTTCGAGCTACTGAAACTGAACTTCCTCCCACAAACCAGTTGTTGATTGATCTGCAATATTAGCTTATGTTTGGAGAACATAATCATCATCATACTGATCAAAATTTTGCAAATAATCAATATAATTAAGGTCACCAATCATGCACATTAGATTATCAGATTGTTTATGCTCGGATTGATCTAGAAATCCATTTTCTAATCTATGGTGGCTGGGATTAGCAGGAAAATATTTAGGGCTTGCAATCTCTTCTTTTTCTGGGATAAGTGGGTCATGATGATCTTGAATGGAAAATACATCTCTCATGGTGATACTTTGCATAATTTCCTCTATTGTACTTAACAAAATGTCGAGATTTACCTCTAAAGTTGTCAGGTGCTCTACAATGTTATTCTTCTCTTCTTCCTTCAGCTTTGCCCTTCTGATCAGCAGATGAGCCTCTACATCTACTGCACTGTTCTGCATCTCTTCAAGTGCTGCAAGGTTCCTTTCTCTTAGCTAAAACTCCATTTCCATATCAAAGGCATCCAGGTAATGTAAAAGAGCTGAGCCAAGAGGGGGTCTTATATCAGCAGGTATCGAATAATAGACTTGATTGAATCTAGCAAAAAACTGTTGTACTATCTCCCCTTGCTGTCTTTTTAGCTGGTCATACTCTTTTAGAATTAGGAAAGGATTTTTTTTGACCACCCACCTGTCGAGGAAAACTTTGACGAATTGTGGGAAATCTGAGATCTAGTTTTTGAACCAACTCTTGACTCTGCCTTGCAAAGAAAGAGAAAATAGCTTGATACTGATATCCTCTTCGTCAACTTCAAAAAGGTCGAGGAAAGTCTCAAAATTTTGTATATGTATATCAGTAGTGATGTTGTCATATTCACCATCAAACCTCAACATGTATAGGTAATGATTTTTAGGGAAATCATGGAGTATAAGAGGTAAGATGAGTGGTTTATATCGATCTAAGACTATAGAAGGTGTAGGAGTATCTACAGAAGTTGTAGGACTAGTCTTTATCTCTTTAGGCTTATCAATTTGAAGAAGGTCATCATAAGATTCAAAAAAAGGATGTGGACCAAGATCAAAGAAAAACTCAGTATTTACACTTTTCGAATAGGTAGAATCAAGATTTTGATCATCTTTATCATACAACAAACTACATAAAAATTTCAGGATTGTTTCAGGAAAAGAAAAGAATTAATTTACAACAAAGAAGATTAGGTCTTTAATACAATTCCACTTTGAATAACTGACCTTTGTGTAAGACCCTTCCATTTTCCTACTGGCAAGGTCGATCCTCCAGTGGAGTCTTTACATCAATTTGGAGTCGCCAGGTGAAGAGTTCAACCTTCATATGCATTTGATTTATGTCCACCATCAACAATCAGATCTAAAATTTGTCATTCTTTCCTAGGGAAGATATCATCTTATGTCATTTCCCCAGTATGGTTGCCAAAATGTTATCACTCGGATTGAACCTTAGGCTGAAGAAGGAAATTCCGAGGTAACCTCAAACCACGCTTAGCCAAGTAGCTAGCCCTACTAGGCAAGGAGAGGGCTCTCTCTGTAAGGATCACAGTCAAGATGGCTGAGGAAAGAAGCTATTAGGTTAGGTATAGTAGGTCAAGGTTTTGATTTTGATTTTGTGTAGGGTTTTTCTAGATCAGCAGGAGTCAAACAACTACGGCAAGGAAATTAGGTCAAAATTTGGAGGGTGTTATAAGGGGAAAGGTAGGTAGAAGATTTTAAATTAAAATATTATTATGGTGAGGTGAATAGACTAGTGAGGAGTTAGGAAGATAATCTGAGATGAATTCTCCCTAAACTGAAGAAAATAAACAAATTATGCAAAATTCCACAAAACAGAGCATGAAACATGAATTTTGCCTTTCAACTTGAAATTAAGCATATCATAGACATGAAAATGGTTTACGAGCTTACAATGCATTCATACAAATGATCACAAAGAAGAAAATATGTCAAAAATTCATACCACATGGATCCCAAAGAAATAGCTGCAAATTTATCATTAATGTCCAAGCCAAATTGATACAAAATATGTTTCTTGAGATGCCAAAGCTCCAAGTGAGTCCAACCATTACAATGACTGAGAAAATACATCATATAGACCTCAAAACCACTCTTCCTAGCCTCAGGGTGTCAAATCCATGAGATAGGGATCAGTTTCACCTACTCTCAAACAAGAATCTGAATACTAGGAAAACTCAACAACTTGCCTCTAAACGAGAGGAAACTGATTCATTTGAACTCTAGAGGACTGAAGCTAATGAATTTACCCATAGTAAACTAATCCTCATCATAATTAAATTCATATTTACCAATTAAATCAGTGAAAAACCAAACTAATGAGATAAAACTCAAAAATTTTGTGAAAAACATATAAAACTTTAAAATAGAGAAAAATTGTCCTAAGCGCAGCGCCAAGGAGGAAAAAATAAGTCTTTTTGAAGGTCACTTCTGACTGACTTCCTCGTGTCCAAATTGAGCTCATGATAGCTCATTGGAAAGCCTATCATATATAATTTACATATCTTTTTTGGGTTTGTGATTTGGAGTTGATTTGACCCCTCAAAATGGAATTCACCCAAGACTGCCTCTAAGCACAACACCATCCAGAAAAAAAAGGCAGAAACATGATTTTTTGAGTGTTTTTGGCCCTTTTTCCTGACCAGTTTTTCTCCAAATGCTTAGAAAGAGTACAAGGGGTATGTACTCATCATTATGAACCCGATTATGTCTTCCTTTTTTTCATTAGATTCCCCAATAAAAATCTCAGTTCTAAGGCACTACTCTTAGAGCATAATTTCCTGTGTTTTTTCCAAAATTGCTAAAAAACTCAAAAATCTTAAAAATTTTCAAAATTTATCAAAATTTGTGGGATGGGACCACAACCATCTACCAAATTCGATATAAGGAAGCTTCAGCAAGCATCTTGAGTTTATCCCCTCCTTTCTTTCCATTTCGGATCTTCCTCAATTTATCCTTCATCTATTTGACCTTGATATTGCAAATTTTGTTCCAGGTCTGATAGTGATGGGCCATGTGCCTGAGCATATGATAATATTTGTTGGCTTTCACTAGCAGCTTCTCCAAGTGAATGTTGACTCTCTCAAGCCACACTTCTTTGTTTTCTTCAAATTTCCTTTGCAACTACTGGTTAATAGTCAAACTTTTAGTTTCTTGCTCTTCTTTCTCTAAGGCTATTTTGAGGTTTCTTGTCTATAGCCATAAAAATCATCATCAATGTGTTCTTCCTCCATGTAATCTTTGTCCTCTCTCTCCATGATTTTTCTTGGCACTTTGGAAAACCCTAGGGGAGAGGAAAGAAAGGGAGAGTGAGTGAGGGAGTGATGGGAATAGGAGCAGGGAAGGAAATGATGAAATGAGGACTTTAGGGGATAGGGATACGGTCAAAAAAATTAAGGGAGATGGGGAAAAGGGTTAAGAAAATTGCTGAGGTGACGGGAGGTGAAAATATGAAGGGATATGAAAATGAGAATTTAATTACAGGTCAAAGGTATGGGGGAAGTCTAGGAAAAAGAGTGAAATTCATAGAAATTGAGTTTTAATGGAAAAAAGTAAAGGGACCTAGGGATGGGTATTTTTATTGTTTTTGGGAAGATGGGGTGAAGTAGTAGGGTCTAGGGATAATAAATTTGGGAAAAAGGGGTTTTTGGGAAATTTTATAATGGGGAGGGGGATTTTCAGAAAACTAGGGTTTATTTGATTTTCTTGCCAATATAAACTTTACCTAGAAGCATAAAATGAAGGAAGAAGAGTAAAAATGGATTTTACTTACTTGATTCAGGGTAGAAAGACAAATTTGAAGAATTTGGAAGAGTTTGGAGGGTGTAGAAATGATCAATGCTGGTGCAGGAAACGTTTTTAGGCCTTCCTCAACTCCAAATTAAGCTCATGATAGCTCATTGGAACGCTCTCTCTGTCTAGTTATCATTTGGCTCATCAAGTAAGTCATTTGGACACTCTAGATATGCAAAACATTGATTTTCCGAAGGTCACTCCAGAAGTGCAAAAAACCTCTTGTAGCACTTGTAGTTTTGACATTTATCCACAAAAATGATACCTATGTAAATACTGAAGGAGGTTTTTCTTCCTTGGCCTATTATGGACAAAAACATCTCTCATGTTTATCAAATTCATCTATGTTTGGTTAGAAACATAGTTTGAAGTAAAACCAACCCTATGAGTTGCAAATGACTTGACTCTTGGAATTATATCCTGGAAAATTATGGAGACATGATGTTTATGAGTTTGGAATGACCTCATATTTACTGATATGACCTACCTTATGACTTTTCTTCTCATATGTATTTGATTCCATAGCAAACCCTAGCCCAGTGGGAGAGGAAATTAGGTTTTAGTGCTTGTGGAAAATGGTGACTTAGGAATCCTTGGAAAAAGACAATTCCCATTGACATTTGATCAATTGCTAAAGTAGACACTTTTTGTATTTGACACTTGATGTGTTGGCATGTGAACTCTGACTTGGAAGCCTTGGGTGACTGAGTACTTATTACATTTGAACTGACTGAAGAAAATCGTGAGTTTATTTCTGGGTCACATTCACACCTTCTGCTTCCCTTTATTGAAAATGAGACAATGCAATGATTTGACCTAATGAAACCCTAGTGACCCTATGAGAAATGAAAGAAAATGACTCAATGAGTGACTTTGACTAAAAGTGGAATGAGAGCAGACTTGTTTTCAACATGATGAAGACATAGAAGAGGGTCAACATGCATATACTTGTGAAGGAAAATGGGACACTTGACAAGGACAACCACTAGTGGAACAATTTTATATCATGACCTAATGGAATGATTGAAAATTATTTAGAGTGGGACACCTAATATGCACATGTGAAATGTGTTTTGATCCTTGGTGGTGTTAGTGTCAGCCTTTGCAGCCTTCCTCCAGTGATCAAACATGCTCTTACAAAGTGATTTTAAGGTGTCAAGGTCAAATTTTGTCATTTCAGTGAGTCTTCAAGCAAAATTTGGTCACTAGGTATTAGGTCTAGGGTTTTCTTTTACTCCTGTCAAAGTTGTCCAAATGACGGTCCATGTCACCATTAAGCTGAGTGTACCATCATTCAGAGGGTTTTCATCATCATGCCAAATTCCAATGGGTCATTTTACACCTTGTTCATGCTTCAGTTGTGCCTAGGTAAGGTTCATTTCCCTCTCCTAGGGTTTTGGAGGTAATTTCTCTTGGATGGTCAAATCATCAGCAAAACTTGTATCCTGATGTTCATACACCTTTCCTTATCCATAATTTACCTTATTAAACACTTCCCATCACTGAGATCCCCCAAATTCCTCATTTTCGCACAAACCCTAGTTTCTTGCTACAACTTGGCAATTTTCTAGGCTAGGCCTGTGTTTTTCCCTTTTGGACCCCTTCCCCTCACTCAATATCTGAAATTCCACTTTCCCCTGCTTCCTAACATCCCTCCCTACTTCCAAAAATTTTCTCAATAATTTAGAAGCCCCTTATCCCCTTCATTTCGCTTCATTTCGACAAATCCCTTGTTCCACACATCGGGATAGGTTTTACTCCAATGATGTTTATGAGAAATAAAAGATGAATTTTGGAAACATGAGAGATGGTTTTGTCCAAAATAGGCCAAGGAAGAAAAACCTCCTTCACGTTTTACACAGGTTTCATGGTTTTAGAGAAATGTCAAACATATAGTTTCCTCAGGAGAATTGATGCACCTCTGAAGTGACCTTGGGAAAATCTAGATTTCTCCTAGCTTGGTTGGCCAAATGACTTGCTTGATGAGTCAAATGATAACTAGAAAAAAATATATTTCCCATGAGATATCATGAGATCAATTTGGTGCTGAGGAAGACCTTAAAAATTTGTCTGCAACAACACTCTGCCTTGAGGCAGCCTCATTTTGCACATTTTGACCAGTCTTGGGAGATTTGATTTTTGAAAGGGTACATGAACTCCAAATTGACAAATTAAAGTTGGGTTGGAAATTATACTCAATAATATTTCCAACGAGCTATCCCGCGCCCAATTTTGACACCGAGAAGGGCTCCAAAAGCCTCCTGCAAAAAGGCGCTACGCATTGAAATGGCGCTACGCATTGGGCAGTGGTTTGCAGTGTAGTTTTGTAACTGGCGCTACGCATTGGGCTAAAAAGCCTGAAATCAATTCAAATATTCCTCCAAAAGCTCCAAAATTGAAAATTATTCATTCCACAGCTAATTTAACATCTCCATATTGCCAATGTATGATTTTCCATCAGTTCTTATGGTGTTTCAATAGGTGAAGAAAATTCAAACCCTATTTTCTTGATCAAGAATTGTTTCCTTAGGGTTTAGAGTTTGGTTCTTATGCCATCACTCCGACATATTTTTGTTTCCTCGCTTTTTTTCTAGTCCCATAAGCACATTTTCCTATCCCTCATATCCCTAAGTTCACTCATTCCCCATCTCACTTGTAAACTTTTCCAAACCCCAAGTTTATTCCAAGAAGTCAAGTGGCTGTCCCAACACACATATTTCAAGTGGTAAACTCACAATTTCACTTGATTATAGCCCATAATTTTCATTACACTACCCTATTCCTCCATATTCCCTCCCATTTGACACATATTTTGAAATCAATCAAAAACACCAAATTCTCATACAAGACAACATAGACCTTGCATCAACCTTGGGCAACATGGAGACAGATTCCTCTTATGACCAAGACAGTGACTCTACAACCAAATTGCATGCATCAAGGAGACCAAAAGCTATTGGAGAAGGTGAAAAAGGAAAATAACATGTTGAGGCACATGGAAAATCATTGTTGGGCGAGGAATCATGTTTGCAAGGCGTGAATCAAGATCCTGAAGGAAAAACTAAAGATGGCACCAAAGCGTCGTAAAAGGCATGATAGACTCCAAATTTTGGCCAAAACTTCTTTTTCCCTGTATAGTGCTTGATGGTGGACATTCAGCCAAAATTTCAAGAAATTTGGGAAAAATTTTTTCAATTTTGATTTTTTTTGGCCTTAACACAGATTTTCCTGCCCGACACGTAGCACCACTTGGCACGCGCTTACAATTGGCAGCTCCTCTTGAGGAAAAATTTGCATTTCTGGATTTTTCATCAAAATTTATGCATGCCTACCCATTGCCTAAATATTTGGACAAGTTTTGGGTTGCATGAAGGGTCAAAAACACCCTAAAAATGACCTTTCTGCCACTTTTTGGACACACAGGAAGTAGTGTTGGGAAAAATCATATTTGGAGGGGAAAATGGAAACAAACTTCAGAAATTACACTTGGGTTGGAAATTAGACAGACATATCTTTCCAAAGAGCTATCCTGAACTCAATTTGGACTCCAAGAAGGCCCTCAAAATCAGCCTCAAAGTGGCGCGACGCATAGAGATTTCAGGCGCGACGCATTGGGAAATGTGGCCTAGTATTCACTCAGTAACTCAGTTTTTCGCCTAGTTTTGGCCAGTTTGAATTTTTTATCCTCATATGTACAACTATTGATGTAAATTGATGTAATTTCATGACTTTGATGTAATTTTGGCACATTTTTACTCATGCAAGTAGATTCATTCACCAAAAAGTGAATTGTAACTGAATGAATCTGTTTCCTATCTTATAGAGGCAAGCTGTTCCACTGCCTATTTTTCAGCTCTTAGTTTAGATCTTGTTGAAACAGCTCCTAAAATATTGAGCTTGACCCTAGAGGCATGGGAATGAGTTAGGCTTGTCTATATCTTGTATTTTCTCAGTCATTTTCAGGGGTTGGACACTTGGGATTGCTTGGCACTTCATTGTACATTTCATCTCTGCAATTTTGGCAAAGGAATAGACCAGGGTTTGCAACACTCTTTGGGGTCCATGTGGCTCTATGTTTTGATGGTTTGTTTCTCTCTGTGATTGTAAATTTACTGATGTCTCATGTGTATCATCATCCTTCTTATTTCTTCTCAAGTTAAACAAAAAAGTAATAAAGGTGGAATTCATTAGATCTGTAGTGCTCTACCTTGAGTTTTGTTTAATTTTCCACGTTTTCATCTGTTTGAAGAGGATTCTTGAAAGCCTCTTGCTCTCTTCATATCCTCACCAGTCTAAGCTATTCATTCAGTCAATCCAAGGCATCAAAACATTTCCCTTCCTTGCCCCATTCAGAACTCTACAAAAACTAGGCCTCATCCCCGAACCCAAAATCTGCCTTTCCCTTTGATCCAACAAAAACCTTCAAAATTAAATTCAATCTCTTTACATATATACCTAGCCTAAAATCAGCCTTTTTTCAAGTCATCTCAAGCCTCACTGATCAATTCTTCACTGAGATTGAGAAGGAGAGAGCCCTCTCCCGATCTGGTAGGGCTAGCTACCAGATTAAGTGTGGTTTGATGTTACCCTAGACTCTGCCTTCCTTCATCCTGAGGTAGATTTAGGCCATAACATAGTGGCGAATCCACTGGGGATGAAAAGTTTTTTGTTTTATTTATAAACTAGAGATGGAGCCTGAAGTTAGCCAGGTATTCTTCGAAATGCTCTTGCTTTGCATTAGCGAAAGTAGATGAATGTTGCTTCAATCAATCTCCGGTCTAGTTTATGAAATGAACATCTAGTTCCTCAGTAAGATCTAATCAAGTTCAGATCTGATTGTTGATGGTGGACAACGATCAGACACCACAAGGCTGAAATCATTCACCTGGAAACTCTAAATCAGTTTCGAGATCAGATCCAAGGACTCCACTGGATGATGAACCTGACCAGCAGAGACATGAAAGGACAATATGGAAAGATCAGGTATTGAAGTTGGAATTTCATCCAAGACACTTTTTTTTTTGTCGTAAATTATTTCTTCTCTTTTCCCGAGAATGTCAAGAAGGCTTTGCAAAGTATATTGTGTTTGAGAAAATATCATCGGCATGCATTTTATTCCTTCCCTTTGAAGATTGTGAATACCAAAGATTTGCATGCTTTTGAGCTTGATCAAGACCTTTCTTCCGAATCTTACGATGACCATCTTCAAACTGATGAACCTCAAGAGACCAAGACTGAACACACCCATATACCTTGTAAAATTCTAGATTGATTCAAGCCTCTGATATTACCTCCTATATCCCATGCTTTCCCTAAAAATCGACCTATATCTACCAAGATTTGACGGTGAACGCGACAACACCAGTGCTGAGAGACATGTTATGAATTTTGAGTCTTTTCTTGACCTTTTTGAAGTTGATGAAAATGATGTCAGTATTAGGCTTTTTGCTCTTTCTTTGCAAGGAAAAGTCAAGAGTTGGTTCAAAACCCTGCCTGATGCGAGCATCTCAGATTTCCAGCAGTTCGTCAAAGTTTTCCTCGACAGGTGGGTGATCAGACAGAACCATTTCTTGATTATAGAAGAGTATAACCAGCTGAAAAGACTGCCAGGGGAGACAGTACAATATTTTTTTTCCAGATTTAACAAAGTTTATTATTCGATGCTAGTTGATATAATAACTCCTCTTGGATCCGCTCTCTTGCACTACCCAGGTGCCTTTGATCCGGAAATGGAGTTTCAGCTAAGAGAAAAGAATCTTGCAACACTAGAAGAGATGCAGAACAGTGCAGTAAATGTAGAGGCTCATTTTCTGATCCGAAGGGCAAGGTTGAAGGAAGAAGAGAGAAAAAACATAGATCCAGAGAAATTGACATCTTTAGAGGTAAAGCTTGACATTTTGGTAAGTGCAGTGGAAGAGATGATGCAGAGGATCATCACAAGGAACGCGTATAATGTTCAAGCCCATAACTTGCTGATTGAAGAAGAACAAGTTGCTGATCCAAAAAATTTTGTTTCTTATCCCAGTTGTCATAGATCTGAAAATGATTGTTTTGTAGATCATCTTGGAGAAGAGAGATCTATTGATATGACATGTATGCTTGATGATGTGTTTTATACTGATGATTTGCCTCAGTTTGATCAGTATGATGATGATTATGTTCTCCAAACAGAAGTTAATCTTGCAGACAAATCAACAGCTAGTTTATGGAAGGAGGAAGTTCACTTTCAGCAGCTTGAGTACAGTGATCAACCGATGCATACCATCTATGACAATGACGAGGAAAGTGCAGCAAATTTTGAAGTGAAGGATCTTTGCCTTTTTGTTTTTACTCGTTTCAGTTCATCAGAGACAACTTCCATGCAATCAGAAATCAACTATCAACAAGTCTTGATTTGGACCATCTTGAGGGCAATAAAAAATTTGTTCAAGATTTCTCATATTCATATTTGCAGCCCCCGAATTCCATTGATTTTCAAGTTACAGATGAAGACTTGAAAGATGGCACATATGATCAAATGATACAAGATGACTCAGTACGAATTTTTTTTAAATCATTTCATTTTTTGAAGGGTAATTTGCATAGTAAATCTTCAAATGAGAAGCCTGTAGGAAATCATGTAATCTCATCAGAAACAATAGAAAATGGGTTGAAATAGCCTTTTCAAGTTTTTAACGATCCAATAGCTGATGTGTTGGATGATGTTTGCAGTCAAAGTCTTTCTCCATTGACTATATGTAAGCTTGAAACGTGTACTGATACAAACTTGATCCGATAGCTAGTCTTTTTGTCATTTTTAGTAGGAGTCTCGTCACAAAGCTCAAAACAAAGTTTGCATTCGTGGTATGAAGAGAAGATCAGTAATCCATTGGATGAGCTAAGTCTCAGTGTGCATGAATTTCAAGATCCTTATGCAGTGTTTTTGGAGGCGGATAGAGAATCCATATCATTCAACGGATCTGTTTCCAAGTTTTCATGCGAGTTTCCTTTCAGTAGTTCTTTCTTGTTGTTCATAAGCGATCACTTGCGAAGAATTCAAACAACAGCCGGAATACTTACTTGGTTGCATTGGTTGTTTCATTTCACTTGATCAGGTGATGAATGGAACAATTAGAGTAGGTTGTATTGAATAAGCTTCATATTGAGCATATTTCTAGTTTGTTATTTGTGTTTAAGTATTGAGTTAGTTCTTAGTTGAGTGAGAGTCAATTTGTGTCGTCAAGTCATCAGTTTTCAATCATGCATTTTAGCTTGAGTTTTTTATTCCATTGCCCAATGGATGAAGGCAATGTCTGCTTTCCAAAGATCTGTAGTTCTTGGCACCTCCAAGGAGCTACCATCCCCATTGGAGCCAATTTTAGTGTCAGCCTTTGTAGAATTCCTCCAATGATCAAACATGCTCTTACAAAGTGATTTTAAGGTGTCAAGGTCAAATTTTGTCATTTCAGTGAGTCTTCAAGCAAAATTTGGTCACTAGGTATTAGGTCTAGGGTTTGCTTTTACTCCTGTCAAAGTTGTTCAAATGTCGGTCCATGTCACCATTCAGCTGAGTATACCATCATTCAGAGGGTTTTCATCATCATGCCAGGTTCCAATGGGTCATTTTATACCTTGTTCATGCTTTAATTGTGCCTAGGTATGGTTCATTTCCCTCTCTTAGGGTTTTGGAGGTAATTTCTCTTGGATGGTCAAATCATCAGCAAAAATTGTATCCTGATGTTCATACACCTTCCCCTATCCTTAATTTACCTTATTAAACACTTCCCATCACTGAGATCCCCCAAATTCCTCATTTTTGCACAAACCCTAGTTTCTTGCTACAACTTGGCAATTTTATAGGCTAGGCCTGTGTTTTTCCCTTTTGGACCCCTTCCCCTCACTCAATCTCTGGAATTCCACTTTCCCCTACTTCCTAACATCCCTCCCTACTTCCAAAATTTTTCTCAAGAATTTAGAAGCCCCTTATCCCCTTCATTTCGCTTCATTTCGACAAATCCCTTGTTCCACACATCGGGATAGGTTTTACTCCAATGATTTTAAAGAGCAATAAAAGATGAATTTTGGAAAACTGAGAGATATTTTTGTCCAAAATAGGCCAAGGAAGAAACAAATCCTTCAGTTTTTACACAGGTTTCATGGTTTTATAGAAATGTCAAAAATATAGTTGCCTCAGGAGAATTGATGCACCTCTGAAGTGACCTTGGGAAAATCTGGATTTCTCCTAGATTGGTTGGCCAAATGACTTTCTTGATGAGTCAAATGATACCTAGACAAAAATATACTTCTAATGAGCTATCATGAGCTCAATTTGGAGCTGAGGAAGACCTTCAAAAGTTGACTGCAACAGCACTCTGCCTTGAGGCAGCCTCATTTTGCACATTTTGACCAGTCTTGGGCGATTTGATTTTTGACAGGGTAAATAAACTCCAAATTGACAAATTCCGGTTGGGTTGGAACGTAGACTCAATAATATTTCCAACGCACTATCCCATGCCCAATTTGGACACCGGGAAGGCCTCCAAAAGCCTCCTGAAAAAAGGTGCTACGCATTGGGCAGTGGTTTGCAGTGTAGTTTTGTAACTGGCGCTACGCATTGAGATGGCGCTACACATTGGGCTAAAAATCCTGAAATCTATTCAAATATTCCTCCCAAAGCTCCAAAATTGAAAATTATTCATTCCAAAACTAAGTTAACATCTCCATATTTCCAATGTATGAGTTTCCATCAGTGCTTATGGTGTTTCAATAGGTGAAGAAAATTTAAACCCTATTTTCTTGCTCAAGAATTGTTTCCTTAGGGTTTAGAGTTTGGTTCTTATGCCATCACTCCCACATCCTTTTGTTTCCTCAATATTTTTCTAGTCCCATCAGCACATTTCCCTATCCCTCATATCCCTAAGTTCACTCATTCCCCATCTCACTTGTAAACTTTTCCAAACCCCAAGTTTATTCCAAGAAGTCAAGTGGTTGTCCCAACACACATATTTCAAGTGGTAAACTCACAATTTCACTTGATTATAGCCCATAATTTTCATTACACTACCATATTCCTCCATATTCCCTCCCATTTGACACATATTTTGAAATCAATCAAAAACACCAAATTCTCATACAAGACAACATAGACCTTGCATCAACCTTGGGCAACATGGAGACAAATTCCTCTTATGACCAAGACAGTGAATCTACAACCGAATTGCATGCATCAAGGAGACCAAAAGCTATTGGAGAAGGCGAAAAAGGAAAATAAAATGTTGAGGCACATGGAAAATCATTTTTGGGCGAGGAATCATGTTTGCAAGGCGCGAATCAAGATCCTGAAGGCAAAACTAAAGAGGGCACTAAAGCGTCGCAAAAGGCATGATAGACTCCAAATTTTGGCCGAAGCTTCCTTGGCCCAGAATAGTGCTTGATGGTGGAAATTCAGCCAAAATTTCAAGAATTTTAGGAAACTTTTTGTCAATTTTGATTTTTTTTGGCCTTAACACAGATTTTCCTGCCCGACCCGTAGCGCCACTTGGCGCGCGCTTATAATTGGCAGCTCCTCTGGAGGAAAAATTTTCATTTTTGGATTTTTCATCAAAATTTATGCATGCCTACCCATTACCTAAATATTTGGACAAGTTTTGGGTTGCCTGAAGGGTCAAAAACACCCTAAAAATGACCTTTCTGCCACTTTTTGGACACACAGGAAGCAGTGTTGGGAAAACTCATTTTTGGAGGGGAAAATGGCAACCCAATTCTGAAATTCCACTTGGGTTGGAAATTATACAGGAAGAGATTTCCAAAGAGCGATCCTTAACTCAATTTGGACTCTAGGAAGGCCCTCAAAATCAGCCTCAAAGTGGCACGATGCATAGAGATTTTAGGCACGGCGCATTGGGAAATTTGGCCTAGTTTTCACTCAGTAACTCAGTTTTTCGCCTAGTTTTGGCCAGTTTGACTTTTTTATCCTCATATGTATAGATCTTGATGTAAATTTATGTAATTTCATGAATTTTATGTAATTTTGGCACATTTTTACTCATGCAAGTAGATTCATTCACCAAAAAGTGAATTGTAACTGAATGAATATGTTTCCTATCTTATAGAGGCAAGTTGTTCCACTGCCTATTTTTCACTTCTTAGTTTAGATATTGTTGAAATATCTCCTAAACTAGTGAGATCGACCCCTAGAGGCATGGGAATGAGTTAGGCTTGTCTATATCTTGTATTTTCTCAGTCATTTTTAGGGGTTGGACACTTGGGATTGCTTGGCACTTCATTGTACATTTCATCTCTGCAATTTTGGCAAAGGAATAGACCAGGGTTTGCAACACTCTTTGGGATCCATGTGGCTCTATGTTTTTATGGTGTGTTTCTCTCTGTGATTGTAGATTTACTGATGTCTCATGTGTATCATCATCCTTCTTATTTCTTCTCAAGTTAAACAAACAAGTAATAAAGGTGGAATTCATTAGATCTGTAGTGCTCTACCTTGAGTTTTGTTTAATTTTCCATGTTTTCATCTGTTTGAAGAGGATTCTTGAAAGCCTCTTGCCCTCTTCAGCTCCTCACCAGTCTGAGCTATTCATTCAGTCAATCCAAAGCATCGAAACATTTCCCTTCATTGCCCCATTCAGAACTCTGCAAACATTAGGCCTCATCGCTGAACCCAAAATATGCCTTTCCCTTTGATCCAACAAAAACCTTCAAAATAAAATTCAACCTCTTTACATATATACCTAGCCTAAAATTAGCCTTTTTTCAAGTCATCTAAAGCCTCACTGATCAATTCTTTGCTGAGATTGACAAGGAGAGAGCCCTCTCCCGATCTGGTAGGGCTAGCTACCAGATTAAGCGTGGTTTGATGTTACCCTAGACTCTGCCTTCCTTCAGCCTTAGGTAGATTTAGGCCATAAGAGGTGGAAGTATGCAAATAATGACACTAACATAAGGAACAATGGGAAAATGCAAGGCTTGAAGAAGAATCTCGCCTCTCATGGGAATCATTGATTATGTCCTCTGCTGTTAATTACCACACCAACAATAGTAGAGTGGGAATGATCACAATTCATAACAATAATCCACCCGCTAATATTTATTGAAGATGTGGAATTTAGAAGCTGGTAAGTATTTCAGGAGGGAGAATCATCATCCCAATATTGGAAGAGGAGACGATCCCCTTTTATTGTCAGAAATTCGTGTGAGTTTGGTTTCTTCTGAAAATAGTTGTGGTCAGTTGTTGCACCCAAATAATGATAATGATAATGAAAAAAATAAGGACAACACCTACCAACAATGAAATTATGCATCATTTGAATGGACCGGGAATTGCAATGTGGAAAATGCTGAAGTACCTTCATGGTAGCTAATATGACAAAAGATCAACCCACCGAGGAACTAGGTTTTCTCGAGCTTCCTCTGGATTTCCTTGATACTGATGACAAAAATGCTTTAAACAACAATGGAATTGAGTCAGAATTGAGAAAGGGTTTTCAGTAGCAGGCTTCTTCACCATGGCTAGAGTTACTGGAAGAGGATTACGAGAGAAACATGTCATTTATTGCTCACACATTTGCATTCTAAGAGCATACACTTAGAGACCTTACTTCTGTTCTTTATTGTGATTCTAGGATATTCACAAAATTTTCAATTGACATAAGGTTAAGGGATTATTTTTGAAGTTTGGGGTTCAATGATTTGTATTACCTCCTTTGTTTTTATAATTGTATTTCTCTCCTCATCATTTCTACAACTTTGTCTCTCGTCATTTATACAACTTTGTCACTGGTATAGAAAAGATTAAACTTTGATTAAAATTCTAATTTGTAACAAAATATAAATATTTGTGTGGAGTTACTTGGAATTTGTTAAAAAATAAATAATAAAATTCATTTTTCGTGGATGGAGGTGTACAAGTGGGTACATATCTCCCTTAGGGATGAGTGTTGGTGTACCAGTTGGTTGATTTCCATGAAGTGGTGGATGTGCATAGTTAATTTCAAGGTTGTATATATGTGTGTTATTAACCGTTTTAATATTTTCTTCCAGATGAGGGGTGTTTATTGGATTTGGCGCAGGCGGTTTGAGGGTGTGGGTTTTACCTCATACTTTAGTTTAGGGAGCTTCATTGGTCTAGCATGGTTGATGGTCATTAGTTGTGTAGTTGCACTAGGAAGTGGAGGGGTTGTGTTGCTTAGTCATCCTTGCTCAGTGAGCCATTCTAGTTAGTGATCCTTGCTTAGTGAGCCATTTTCCCAAGGCCTTGGTGAGTTATGATTTTCTTTGGTTATGGAGGTTGAGAGTCTAGTTTTTTGGATATGGATTTATCACCTTTGTTATAATTGTTCCTTTTTTGCTATTAATATTGTTTTTCTAGTTGTATTGGTTCAATTATTGTATCACCTCTTGTCATTTTGTTTATATGTCCACTTGAAGGCTCGTATTTATTTGGAGCTTCACATTGGAGGTCTTGTCTCATTCTCTTGGTGTGGTGCTCTATTGTTTTCATGATATTTTCTATGTCAAGTGTTGTATGTGAAGAATTGGGTTGTCACTTTGGATGTGTATTCATGTTGAATGGTACATTGGTGAATACTTTTTCTTTAGTTTCCTTTATTAGGTGGTGTTCCTTTCCTCTAGCATCCCAGGTTTTTATGGCTCCTCTTGTTGTTCCTTTTGTCTAGCATCGAAAGTTTTTAATTTTTTATGGTTGTTCGTGTCTCTAGTTTTTGTGGGGAAATGTTGGATTCGCGAGGTCTCATCCTTCATGAACCTTCTCTTATCACTCATTTTCCTCTACCTTTTATTCGATCCTGGTTGTGAAATCTTGTACTTGGAAGAATTGGAAAGTGGTGACCATTCGTAAGCTTCATATTTTGAACTGGCTAGTGTGGGTGTTAAGTGGTTCCCAATGTTACACCATTTTTTGGTCATCTAACCTACTATCATTAGATGGACCCAAGTACACCATGTAAGACCAATTTTACCCTAAGTAAAATTTCTTTCACTATGTAAAATAACTTGATAAAACACATTTATTAGGTTTTTTTATGGTCTAAACAGGAAACCCCAAAAGGAAATATTAAACAAACCTATATTTGTTTGATTTTCCTCAAGGAATAATTAATTAAACAATAATTCAATTCTTATTCCTGGTCATGTTTAACCCAAAACAAAGAAATTAATTAGATAAATATTTATTTATCTTATTATTTTCTAGGAATAATTATTTAAATCTTATTTAAATAATATTCCTTATTAAATATGACTAAATCACCCATAAATAATTAAATAAATCATTATTTATTTGATTATCTTTCAACCACTTCCTTAAAATGATAAATAAATCATTTATTTATTTATTATTCACAAATAAAGGGATTTGACCCAAGTCAAATACTTTTCCCTCCAACAAATATAATAAAATATTCCATAAAAGGTGGATCTAGATTTGGTTAATGTTATTTTAATCATGCACCAAGATCTAGAATGACCCAATATTTTGTTATAAATAGGAGGGTTTCTCTTACCATTCTTCACCTTTTGTTGCCTATTAGATCACTCTGGATCTATACTCTTGGTCTGAATTTGATCCATTATCATTGTCAAATTTTCCATTATTTGCTGTGTGAGCTCCCTTTGAGTTCTATCTTTGTCTGGGTTTTCTACACCAACAAGAGAGAGAAATACTAGATCTGAAGTGCTAAGGACTTCCAAGAACCCATCCCATTGAGGAGAATTGGAAACGCCTTCTTGTTTTCCTCCCAGGTGCCCTTAATACAAAAATTCTTTCAAAAATATTGTTCTTGTCTTGTCTATTGGATGTATGGAGCAAAACCTTATTTTTACTGCTTAATATCTCTTTATGCATAGATTTGGATTTTTGCAGCATTTGTATTGATCAAGTAACTACAGATCTAAAGATATTGGCAGCCATATTTGATGTTAGGGCTATAAGTTATACGTAGCTAAAGTGGTCTTTTTTCGTACACTTCGACAAAATATTCATACTAACACCCAAAATTGGGTAACTTTCATAAGTGGAAACTGCATTTTATTATTTCTCTCACTCTAAATTATGAAACCTCCACATTCATGTGTATTCTATTAAGGAATAATAAGACAGAGAATTATAAGTTTGTCTTCTCCTTGGATGACCCCAAGCACATGGTTTGAAATTTTTATTTTTGTCTGAACTATGTAGACTGTCGTTTGGAAAAATTTGAGTCTTGTTTCATTTCAGATTATGGTTATGGCGACCATGTTGATCCCCCTTCTCATAGTGGGCACACACCTATTCTCATTTTTTTCGGGTCATGACTCATATGAAGCGAACAAATGAAGGTTGAAACTTTCATGTTCAATTTTTTGTGAATGAAATTACAACACTGGTGGGTGTTTTGGTTACTTTAGTCTTTGGTTTTGGTCCATGTGACTACATATAGTGTTATAATTATCTCTCTTATTGGGGAATCTCTATTGGAATTTTGTTTTTAATTCTTTGTGGATATCACGTGCATGTGACTTGTGTTAGCCACCTATAAATTTTTGTCAAGCAAACAGGTGGCTAAATATGTTTCTGAGTCTTCAAGAGATACATTTGAAAAAATATCATTCTTGAAGCCTCCATGTGTCTTCTAGCCTTTCAAAAGACCTTCACTACTGTTTGCATTGAAAAGGCCCTGCTATTTTGTGAAAAGAATGCTTCAAAAGGCCTTGTAATTGCCCATTTTCACTCATTTCCCTTCATTTTAATTAAGCCTCCTTTTCCTCTTTAGAACCTCCATATCCCTCTAAAAAACCTCCAAAATCATTTTAAGCCTCTAAAAACCCCTTTTACAGGTTTAAAACACCCTTTTCCCCTTTACCGAAAGCCAAGAAATCCCTTGAAAAACATTCATTTTGGCTTAAAAAACACCCTCTTTTCCATTGAGGCCTTAAGCCCCTTTTCCCGCATATGACCTGCGCCCAGGACCAGGCGCTAAGCCTCGTCGTGCAATCGCAATCAGAGCTTTCCTTTATCACCTTTTACTTTGTTATCCCAAAATTTTCCGATGCGATGACATTTGTTCTATCGGCCTCCGCTGCAATATTGGTTGTTGATCTTTACAGATCTAATGGCCAGCACAAAAATCTCACAACGCCATCACCCCTTTCATTACCCCTCCGATGGTGTATAGACTGTTGATCTCTTTCCTAATCCGACGGTTAGCGCAAAATCACATCGCACTAACCCAGCGTCCCCACTTTTCTTTTTCCCCGATGGCTGACTTCCCAATTTAATCTTGGCCGTTGTCCACAAGAACCAACAGTCGGGATTCGTTCGCGCCTTTGTTCACAGAGCCCATCATCACTCCACCGATTTCATCTAGACCGTTGAATCCACATGAACGAAAGGCCCAGATTTAATTGCGCTCTGCCCCTATGCCCTCCATCATTTCCCCTCCGATCATATTTCCACCGTTGATATCTCCAATGATCTGACGGTCCGTGCTAAATCGAAAATCACAAAATCAAAGAACCGTAGAGTTTTGGTCCCCTACCTTTCTCCGATGAAATTAAATCTTTGACGTCCCTTCCACCAGATCTGATGGTCCAGATTGCATCACACACCGCCTTCCCCTTTTCCCCGTTCTGCTGTTCCGACGATCCCTGATCAAATCTTGGCCGTCCATTCTACAGATTCAACGGTCAGGATTTAATCCGCCGTTAGCCCTAACCACCTTATCGCCCATGCATCTTTCCATATCGCGCTCTAATCCCCACCGTCAGATCTCTTCGCCTTTCATCCAATGGCTAAGAATGCATATCGCGTGATTTCTGCGTCCGAGGTTTAATGTTTCAAATTTACACGATGAAAGCGGTTTTTGGGAGGACACATGTCAGACAGCGAGGCATATCACGTTTTTTTGAAAACATTTTCAAACCGCTTCGGAGCTGTGTGAAACCAGCAGTGTTTCAGCTAAAACCACCTCTTCCCCTTTGCTCCTGAAGGCTCCATATAAAGATATCGACCGTTCATTTGATCTAGATCAACGACCGACATTTTATCGCATTTTCATTCATATCCATTTCATCAGACCTTCCAAAGACCTTCATCGGAAGATCTCCATCATAAATCTCCTCTAGTGATCCGACGGTCTACATTCAATCTCCCTCCGCCCTCTCGGTCCCACCACCAAAGGCGCTTGATATCCTTCATTTTACCCTTTTTCCTTTGTATTCGCCCAAATATTAAACTTTTTTGTTTTAACACTAAATTTTTTTCTTACACCTAATTCAGTCTAAACAACTGCACCGATGAATCTCGACCGTTGATCACCATCCATCAGTCTAATCGGACAGTCCAGAAGCCTCCTCGCACCAAACCTTCATCAGCTCAGTTTTTCACCATTCCGCAGCGATTTTCAGCCCTTTTTCCACTGTGCCACCATCTCCACCGGGCCTCCGCAACATCCTCCTCCACTCCCATGGATTTCTTAACGTGTTTATCATCTTTTTGCAGGGTTACAGATAGTGAAAATCACTCTCTATCTCACTATCATAGACAGGGTAATACAGGGCGCAGAATGCCATTCCTTCAGAGCCGAATATTGCAGGGAAGGTCCCTGTGAATATTTAAACATGATTTTCAATAAAGATCAAGTTATTAACTTTGTTCCAAACCTTCCAGTGCCATTAAAACCTGCATATTCACAGAAAATACAGAAGGAAGCGGTAAAGAGTATCAGTGATAGTTTAAAGGGATTAAAAGATCATTATTGAAGATTTAATGCTTTAATCCAGTGTTTTAAGGATGAAGATACAGATTTAAGACCTTATAAATGATCCAGAAGGGTAATAAGGCCTAAAGCACATGAAACAAGCTATATCAGTGTTTCACATCAGCAGAATGTTCTTTCCCAAGAAGGGACAAGTTCCCATAGTTTTTTTTATTCTCCATCAAGTTCCTGAGAAGATCATCACCTTGACAGAAGTCCTAAGATTTCCAGAGCATTAGTTACAAAGTATGGAAGGCCTGAAAGTCATTTATCTGCCTTACTTGTCCTATAATACAAACAGAGTACAAAAAGCCAGAAAGTACATCAGGAATATACCTCTGAAGTTATTATCAGCCTGTCGAAGATTAATAATTCACCCAAAGAGTACTGAAAGTCAATACGGGATATTAAAACAGAATGGGCCTCAAGCACTCTTCTTCCTCTGTTTTAATGTTTCATTTAAAATTTCTATCTACCTCCACATCCATTCTTTCAGCTATAATAACTCTTCAGAAATACATTGTAAATGTTGGTTAACTGTGGATTGTAAGCTGTTTCATTGAGATAAAGTTCTGTGTATAAGCTGTAAAATAGGCTGGGAGATGATTTCAGACTGATTCAAGCAGTTGGAAAATGATGTATGTGACTGGTGTTTCTCTTTAATATGACAAGCATGTTCATTGGATCTTGATCTCAATCAGCAGTGAAGTGTTCTATCTGTATTGTTTTCCCTTTGTTATGCATCACATTTCATTTCTCAGATGAGAATCAGTAATCTAGCTTAGGATACATTGTTGTAAAGTACCCTAATGCTACCTGTTGAAAATGTAGCAAGATGATGGAGCTTGGTGAAATGAAGTCGCCTTCACCAAGTGGGCCCGCAGGAAAATTCTGGCGCAAAATCTATTTTTAGACTATGTCTATTTTTAGACATATGGAGCATGGTTCGGGGATTCCAGTTTGAGATTCTTGAAGTATGTGTCATGTTGGTAAAAATATATGAGACTCTATTTTTGAGGTCAAAGAGGTCAAAGTCTATTTTTAGACTGCCTCTCCTTAAAACAGGGAAGTCAAATATTATTTACCCTTAATAATATTTAGACTATAAACAACAGTTTACTCTCTTGGAGCACTTCAGTTCGAGCTACAGAAGTGGCTCATGCATCTGACAGAGGAATCACGTGGTTTCCAAGGGTTTGATGGCATCATGCATGGTTGACTTCAGTTGGACTTCAGTGGCAGAAGTTTGGAGGAGTTAATGAGACAGCTAGTGGAGTTGTGTTCTGTTTATTTTAGTTGAACTAATTGAGATTAGTTTAACTAGCTAATCAATTAGTTATGAGTGGAGTGAATTAAATATTATTTAATTCATTAATTAGTAACTCATTATTCAACTCAATAACACATCATTTCACTACAGTGCATGATCAGTTCAGTGGAGACCAGTGAAAGAGGTAGATGAAAGGGTGGAGTTAGCTATCAGTTGTGACTATACTGTTGCTATTTGCAACACACAGATAGGTGGAGTAAGCCCATGAGGATTGTGCAGTTCAGGCTGGTGGTTTATCTATATAAAGAGGCCATCCCATAGCATGGAAACACACAATAGAGGCAAGGCAATTGGTGGTGAGTTTTGAACCAGTAACCTGTTCAAAACTGAGCTAGATTGTGGGTAACTTTATGAGAAAGTACTGAGTACTTGTGAGGAGTATTGTACTGAGTTTGTTACATGATTTCTCCATTATAATATACACAATAGCTTTGGGGTTTTCAGCTATAAGCTTTCCCCATACATACTGTGTTAATGTGTATGATGATTTGATGTGTTATCGCTTGATTTTATTTCCGCATGTTTGATGATCTGAGTTGATCTAAGTGGAAGAGATTATGTGTTGCATATAAATTCAAATTGTATGTGATCAGGATAGTCTCGGTGGATAATTAATCATTATTCAGCAAATTTCTACATGGTATCGGAGCTATTGAAGTTCAGATTGATCATCACAGTGATTACAAACTTATTTCGGTAGACAGAGTCTGAATGCGGGCCAGGTAGCCTCCGGATTCATCTTTCTTCGGAAAGTGAAAGGTCTGGTAAACGCCCCTTGCAGTCAATCTCTGTGCTAGAAATAATTTTTTCTCACAGATCTAGAGCGGTTAAGCTTTGAGGTGGAATTCGAAGTTTTGCAGCAGTTTTGTTTTCTTGGTGCCGGTGTTGAAAATGTCTTTCAACGGTTTGCGACTCGAATATGCTCTTGAAGGTAGTTCGAATTATGTTGCATGGAATGATCGCATGGAGGCAGTATTAGAAGATAATGGTCTGAAGGAGTTCGTAGATACGGATGTCCAAAAGCCCACTGATCTTGCTGAAGTCAAAGTATGGCAAAAGAAGATGGCGAAATGTCGAAGGATCCTGTTGGAGGGCGTCAAGGATCATATTGTATCCAGCCTGCATGGAAAGGCTTCTCCATTTCTAATGTGGAAAGCTTTGACGGATCTATTCCAGAGTAAGAGTGACCAAAGGAAGCTGGCGCTCAAAGATAAGCTCGGGAACATCAAGATGGAGAAGGGCGACAGTATCGCCAAATACCTCACGAAGTTCACTCAGTGCAGAGATGAACTGGGAAGTGTGGGGGTGACTGTCGATGAAGAGGACATGGTTGACCTGGCTCTCCTTGGTCTTCCGAAGGCTTGGCACTCATATCAAGATAGTGTCAATGGTCGGGAGAAGCTGCCGGGATGGGAGCGCCTTTGGGCAGATCTCATGCAGGAGGAGATAAGGAGGACTACTCGAGATAGATCTTCATCAAAGGGAGCTGATGAAGAAAACTGCGCTTTGGTGGCCAAAGAAAAGAAAGGGAAGGGTAAGAAAACCTCTCATTCTGGTGCAAAGGGCAAGAAGCAGGATATGGCGAAAGTGAAGTGTTTTCACTGCCATGATCATGGACATTATGCTACAAATTGTCAAAAGAAGAAGAAGAACAAGCAAGCGGGAAGATATGCAGATGGAGAAGCTTTGGCTTCACAGTTAGAGCTTGAATTTTCACTGATTGCATGCTTGGTATCAAGTGTGCTGGGATCGGTATGGTTCTTGCACAGCGGTGCGTCATTTCATATGACGGGAGATCGGGAGTTGTTCTCAGATCTGGAGGACAAGGATTTGGGTGTGCACATCGAGATGGGCGATGATGGTAGATACAGTGCGACTGGTATCGGTACCATATCCTTTCAGAGGGAGTCTGGTAAACCCTTTGTATTGAAGGATGTCATGCATGTACCTGGATTGAAGAAGAACCTGATTTCTGTGGCGATGTTGGAAGATAAGGGGTATGATGTGGTCTTTAGCGAAGGAAAAGCCTTCCTGCGCAGTAAGACTACTAGAGAGACCCGAAAGATAGGGGTTCGAACCAAGAACCTTTATCAGTTGCAGGTAGATGGCTGCGCAGCAATGGCATGCAAGGCGGGAGAAGTGGTGAGCCGGGATGATGAGGGTGAACTGTGGCACGGGAGATTGGGCCACCTTCACCATGGAGCTTTGAAGATCCTACAGCAGATTTCTATTGGGCTTCCTAAGGGCACTCTTGCGCAGTCAGATCAGTGCAAGGGGTGTACTTTAGGGAAGTATGTGAAAGCCACCTTTCACGAGAAGGATAGTCGCGCCACGACGATCCTTGAGAGAGTTCACACGGACGTGTGTGGTCCTTTCTCAGTTGCTTTGACAGCAAAGCACAAGTATTATGTGATCTTTGTTGATGATTTCTCTCGAAAGTGCTGGATCTTCTTCATGCAGAAGAAGAGCGATACATTCGCGAAGTTCTGTGAGTTTAAAGCACTGGTCGAGAAGGAGTTGGGGAAGAAGGTGATTGCTGTAAGGAGTGATAACGGTGGTGAA
Source organism: Pinus albicaulis (assembly GCA_034641835.2). NCBI lineage: Eukaryota > Viridiplantae > Streptophyta > Pinopsida > Pinales > Pinaceae > Pinus > Pinus albicaulis. The sequence continues at coordinate 1,693,298,831 of CM076581.1, forward strand.
TTCATCTCGGCTGAATTCAAGGAGTTCTGCAGCGCAGAAGGGATTCGGAGAGAGCTCATCGCACCCCATAACCCACAGCAGAACGGGGTGGCTGAGCGGAAGAACATAACGATCGTGGGTGCTGCACGGGCGATGTTGCATGATCAAGGCCTACCCCTTCACTTGTGGGCTGAGGCATGCAATACAGCAGTGTATGTGCAGAACCGTTGTCCTCACAAGGTTCTTGGCATGAGTACAACGGAGGAGGCTTATTCTGGCAAGAGGCCTGATATTTCCCATTTGCGGATCTTTGGTTCTCCTGTCTACATGCATGTGACAAAGGATGCGAGAAGGAAGCTGGATCCAACTGCTGAGGTTGGAATATTTGTGGGGTACACTGATACACCTCACAACTATCGGGTGTATTTGTCAGACAGTCGAAAGACTGTTGTGCGACGGGATCTAAAATTTCAGGAGGAGAAAGCCATGCAGTGTTCGCTTGAGAGGGAGCTACACTTGCATGCAGATGAGGAGCTGTTAGTTCCTAAGGAGGAGCTTCCGGATGTGGATCAGCCACAAGAGGAAGTTCAGGAGGTGGAAGAAACCACCCATGTAGCGCCAACCATCAGAGGGCGCATGCGCACTACGGAAGCTGAGTGACTGGCTCGAGATGCAGAGAAGGTTGTAGGACCACCTACAGCACAGCGCAGACAGAGGCAGTCACCGGATCGGTACACTGGATACATGGCTCTTGTGAGTCAATGTGTTGTGACGGAGCCATCCTCTTTTGAGGAAGCTGTGGAGGAATCCGCATGGGTTGATGCCATGATCGAAGAATATGATTCGATCGTCAGGAACAGTGCATGGGAGATTGTCCCAAGACCGGTTGGGAAATCAGTGGTGGGTTCGCGATGGATCTACAAGGTGAAGCAGGCGGCTGACGGGAGTGTGGATAAGTACAAGGCGAGATTTGTCGCCCGTGGCTTCTCACAAATCGAGGGGATTGACTATGAGGAGACTTTTGCACCTGTCGCAAGGTACTCTTCCATACGGACGATCCTTGCTCTCTCAGCGCAGATGGGGTGGCACATTCATCGGATGGATGTGAAGACTGCGTTCCTCAATGGAGTTATTGAGGAGGAGGTGTACATAGAGCAGCCTGAAGGTTTTGAGATCTTCAGCAGTGAGTCGCATGTGTGCCGACTCAAGAGAGCACTGTACGGGCTGAAGCAAGCACCTCGTGCTTGGTACACTCGGATAGACAGCTACTTCACGGGGCTTGGATTCTCCAAGAGTGAGGCGGATCCAAACCTGTACCAGATTGTGGTGGAGGGGAAGCTGTTGATCATCGTACTGTATGTAGATGATCTGATTTTGATTGGCGATGAGTAGTTGATACTTTCATGCAAGGAGGATCTTGCATGAGAGTTTGAGATGAAGGACTTGGGCATCCTTCATTATTTCCTGGGATTGGAGATTTGGCAGCGCAGCGGAGGACTGTTTGTTTCTCAGGGAAAGTATGCCCAGGAGATTCTGGAGAGGTTCAACATGCAAGGCTGCAAGCCTGTTGACACTCCTCTTCCCGGTGGTTGGAGGAAGGAGGATGCTACTTCAGCGGAGGTAGTGGATGCCACTGTCTATCGACAGTTGGTGGGGTCGCTTATGTATCTGGTCAATACACGACCCGATATATGCTATGCAGTTAACCGGCTTTCGCAAGCTATGGTTAAGCCTACCAAGCTCTTTTGGAAGGCAGGAAAGCATGTATTGCGCTATATCAGAGGCACATCGGGATATGGATCATGGTACAGACAAGAGGATGAGTTGAGGCGGCAGTGCTTCAGGCATCGGTATCATCATATCAGAGATTGTGTTCAGCGGAGAATCATGATGCTTTCATATGTTCCCACGGAGGATCAGGATGCCGACATCCTGACGAAGGCGCTCACCAGGAGCAAGTTTGAATTCCACAGAGGTAGGATAGGGGTTGCAGATAATCCATATCTTGCTGAGAGGGAGTGTTGAAAATGCGGCAAGATGATGGAGCTTAGTGAAATGAAGTCGCCTTCACTAAGTGGGCCCGCAGGCAAATTCTGGCGCAAAATCTATTTTTAGACTATGTCTATTTTTAGACATATGGAGCATGGTTCGGGGATTCCGGTTTGAGATTCTTGAAGTATGTGTCATGTTGGTAAAAATAGATGAGACTCTATTTTTGAGGTCAAAGAGGTCGAAGTCTATTTTTAGACTGCCTCTCCTTAAAACAGGGAAGTCAAATATTATTTGCCCTTAATAATATTTAGACTATAAACAGCAGTTTACTCTCTTGGAGCACTTCAGTTCGAGCTACAGAAGTGGCTCATGCATCTGACAGAGGAATCACGTGGTTCCCAAGGTTTTGATGGCATCATGCATGGTTGACTTCAGTTGGACTTCAGTGGCAGAAGTTTGGAGGAGTTAATGAGACAGATAGTGGAGTTGTGTTCTGTTTATTTTAGTTGAACTAGTTGAGATTAGTTTAACTAGCTAATAAATTAGTTATGAGTGGAGTGAATTAAATATTATTTAATTCATTAATTAGTAACTCATTATTCAACTCAATAACACATCAGTTCACTACAGTGTATGATCAGTTCAGTGGAGACCAGTGAAAGAGGTAGATGAAAGGGTGGAGTTAGCTATCGGTTGTGACTATACTGTTGCTATTTGCAACACACAGATAGGTGGAGTAAGCCCATGAGGATTGCGCGGTTCAGGCTGGTGGTTTATCTATATAAAGAGGCCATCCCATAGCATTGAAACACGCAATAGAGGCAAGGCAATTGGCGGTGAGTTTTGAACCAGTAACCTGTTCAAAACTGAGCTAGATTGTGGGTAACTTTATGAGAAAGTACTGAGTACTTGTGAGGAGTATTGTACTGAGTTTGTTACATGATTTCTCCATTATAATATACATAATAGCTACGGGGTTTTCAGCTATAATATTTCCCCATACATACTGTGTTAATGTGTATGATGATTTGATGTGTTATCGCTTGATTTTATTTCCGCATGTTTGATGATCTGAGTTGATCTGAGTGGAAGAGATTATGTGTTAGATATAAATTCGAATTGTATGTGATCAGGATAGTCTCAGTGGATAATTAATCATTATTCAGCAAATTTATACACTACCTACTCTTCTTACCTTTGATGTTTTCTGATAGCTGTGTAATCTAAGAACAAATTCAAGATAATTTAACCAACATAGTAGTTGGTTTATCCATGCTTGCTGATGTATGAATTTAGAGTCTGTTTTTAGATATTATTGTCTAGTTTCAACTGAAAGAATTGGGAAACTGGGAGATTTAGAGTTAGCTCTGTCTCACTAGGGTTGTTTTCCAATAGTTTGCCTTTCTAAGATCCCTTAAGTTGAATTTCAAAAGCATAGAAGGTTAAAGGTCTTTCTCTGATCTTAGGCTTCACTTTGTGTTCATCTTGAATGTTTTCTATTGGCTGAAGAGTTAGCCTCATTAGGAGTTTGATCATAGACAGTTAAGGCATGTTCTGTCCCTATATTTTCTCCTAAGTGGTCACCTTGGAAGCTTTCCTTGTCATTCACCTTCATTTTCTTATCATTTCATCCCATACTATCATCTTTAAAGATCCTCTGATTTAGATGACTAGCCCATTTGAAAGCCTTGGATATTGAATTGCAAGTAAACCCTTTTATGACCCCATTGCCCAATGGACTTGTATTTTCTTTGAATTATCTCCCCATTTCTAGAATCCTTCTTTACTCACTTCTTTGCCTCACATTGAACCCTTCTTTCATGTTTCCCAACCAAACAACAAAACAAAACAAAACAACAATCCTTGTGCCCTATAACTAGCCTAATACCTTAATATTGAACTTCAGAGATATATTATTCCTTACATTTATAGAAATATCCCTCTCTGGATCTAGGAGGGCTAGATCCTGAGATCCCAAAGTGGTTTGATGTTGTATTATCATTTGGTATTGCCAAATCTACCAAATCGTAGGAACCACAACATAATGGCGACTCTGCTGGGGAATCTTTGAGTAAAACATTCCTTAAAACATTTCTAAGAACTCAAATAAGAAAAATAGCTTGATTTGGTAGTTACTCACTGTGGTGGACAGTAAACCTTCTTTAAACACTTTAAAAACTCCACCTGGCGACTCCACAGTTCCTAAATGACCAAAAGACTCCACTGGTGATCAGTAGGCCTGCTGATTATCTTTGTTTTCACAAGACTCCACTGGGAGACCAGTTTCATTACAACATCATTCATACCAAAGAAACACATAGGATTAATCTTCTTTTTTTGAAGATAGTTTTTCCACTCAAAGACTGTCATATCTGGCTTACTTTCTTTGTTGAGTCTTGAGGGCCTAACATACTGGCTTCAAGAAAAATCCACACTAGAGCTTATCCTAATACAAACCCACTTGAAATAATTGATAATCCAGAGAGTATTCTTAGGAAGTCTCTCACATATAAAGAATCAACTATTTCCAGACACATTAATAGAGCTAATTCAGCACCTGAAAACTTTGTAGCTATATTAGACACTCAAATTGACTTAGATTTACCAAGTGATCTACTAAGAGCACAGTCATTTAGTGCTATAGATCATATTGACTTAGAGCCTCCAAGTTCACTACCATATAGTGGTAAACACATTAGGGATAGAGAAACCCCCCCATAAACACCTCCTGATATTCATTTCATTCAAAACTTGGGCCTCTCTCACCCTAAATCAGCTCAATAGTTTGTTGTTGGTCCTAGCATTTCTGTTATTCATATACCAGCTACTCAAGCCAATCCTTTACCTCCACAAAACACCATCATGGCAGCATAGTATGCTCCCTTGGTGTTACCACAGCCTTTGGCTCCACTACCCAATGACTATCAATCCAAAATTCCTCATTTCACTGGGAAATAATCTACTACAACTCAACACCATGTAGATAGGATGGAAGATGCCTTTGACTATATGGAAATAGAGGATGAGACAATTAAAATTAGAATATTTGCCCATAGTTTAGGAGGAGAGGTAAAGAAGTGGTTTAAAGGTTTACCTCCCAATAGCATCCATGACCTTACCTCTTTACATCAAACTTTTATAAACAAATGGGAAGTCAAAAGAAATCCTCTCCAAATCTTAGCAGAATACAAGAATCTCAAGAGAAATCAAGGATAGAGTGTCCATGACTATTCTACTATATTTAACAGTGTATACAAAGCTCTTCCACCACACATGAAACCTCCCCAAGGAATGGCCCTAGTGAAATGCCCTGAAGGCTTTGATGCTAATATGGCCTACCATCTTAGGGACAGAGATTATGATACATTAGAAGACATGCAGAAAGGAGCAGTGAGTGTAGAAGAAAACCTGATTGAAAAAAGAGCTAGAATGAGGGCTGAGAAGAAGGTAACCTATAGGGATGACAACATAGCCTCTTCATCTGATCCCAAATATGATAGTCTAGCCAAAAACATGGAGAGGATGGAAAGAATGATGGATAAAATGGTGATCCAAGTCAATAATCAGAATAGAAACCAAAACCAGAACTTCAGGAGAAACAGTCCCCCAAATAGACAAAGGGACTCTGATCAACAAGTCATACCTCCATTCCAAGAGAAATTCCTTGATGAGGATGAGGGAATAATAGAAGAATCATAGGGAACTACCATAAACATGTTGGAAGTATATAACCAGGATCACACCTTTTCTACAGAGGATAATCAGAGCTCATACTCACATTGGGATGAGGAAGGGTTATAATCTGAAGATTATAGGTTGGGATTCGAAAATTCCATCATGCAGGTCTGAGAACAATATGATCTCAGAAGCAAGAAGAACATAGACACTCCCAAAAAAAAATCTTCCGAAATATCTATCAAGAAAATACCTGAAAATACTCCTAAAGTGACTGCTGAAAGTAACAAACCAGCAGTTGAAAGTTCTGGGAAAAACAAAGAAAAAGACATCCAAACTAATGATAAACCAAGTCAAGAAACTAGAAACATTAGCATTGCAACTAATGCTCCTGATAAAATAATTTCAAACATTGTACATAATGGGAGTAAGAAAACTGATTCTGCCAATAAAATAGTGGCCAGTAAAACAGAACTGAACCTTTCAAAAGGGCAATCTCCTTTCAATTTGGAGAGTGAGATAGCCAAAATCAAAATTTTTGTTCCTCTCACTGAGTTAGCTACTCAGGATGTATATAAAGGTCAAATTTTGAAAGCTTTGAACTTAGGAGAAAACAATGAAACTGTCAATTTGAATGATGATCAACCAACTCTTTTGTTTGGCCCAGAAATTGAAGGGAAATTTCAGGAAGGGGTGATACCTCCTCTCTATGTCAGCCTTAATATCCATGAAAAAATCCTGCATAATGTTATGCATGAATCAGGGGCTTCACACAACCTAATTCCCAAAGTGATAATGGAAAAGTTAGGCCTAGAAATAACCAGACCTTATAAGGACTTATATTCCTTTGAATCTAGCAGAGTGAAGTGCCTTGGCCTAATCAAAGATCTTTGTGTGAATTTTACTCAAATACTAGCCAAGTGCATGGTTATGGATGTTGTAGTGGAAGATGTGCCGCCTAAGTATGGCATGTTGCTATCAAGGTCATGGGGTGCCAAGCTGCAAGGGACAATGCAGATGGACGGGACATATGCCACAATATTTGTATTTAAATAGCTCAGACTATTATATGGGGAGGCACACATGAAATTTATGGTCAGTGTTAGCCACCTGTAAAATTTGATTATATCAAAAGGTGGCTAAATCTGTTTTGAGCCTTCAAGGAACAAATTATATTACTAAAAATTGTTGGCTCTTGAAGACTCTTGAAGGCCTCATGCCTCTATCCAGCCCTCACTGCTGTTCCCATCTTGAAAAAATTTGAAATCTTGCTGATGTCCAAAGCCAAAATATTGCTGCAAACACCATTTTGTCCTTTCCTTTCTCCCCAAATTAACCTCATCTTTCTATCCCCTTATTTCCTGCAAAAATCCCTCATTTTCACATTTCTACCTTTCCCCTCATCAAAATCCCCTTTATAAGGTTTAAGACTCACTCTTGGCCTTATCAGAACCCTCATTTACTTTGAAAAACATTGCAAATCATTCAAAACCCGTTTTTTCATATGTATTTGACTTAAGCCCTCATGGGATAAGTCCTAACCACTTCCCCACATGTGCCCTCACCATAAACACCGAGCCCTAACCTTCTTGGTGCTTATCGCATCGGAGAAAATCCAAAGCGCGCAAGTCTTTTTTCCTTGTTTGAAAAACTTTGATGCGATTGGCCCTTTTTTATAAAGCCCCGGTCATATCATCCTCTCATGCGCCCTCGGCCCCGCAGTCGAGCACTTACCCACATAATATATATTCTGCTCGAAAATAATAAAACCTTTTTTTTATTATAAACTTTGGGTTTTTATTCATTTTATAACCTTTTCCGCCGGATCAAATTTCGATTTAATTTCCACCATCGATCTAAATCCGAAGATCGATGGTGCGGAGTTCATCTCCCTATGGTCCCCACCGCCCGAAAGCTGGTTGCCCGAAATCGGAGGTATCCATCGCACTGCCTTCAGGCCAAAAGCTGTTTTCTTCTAATGACCAGCGATTCCATGCACTTGCCGCCATGCGTCCAGTGTACTATTTAAAAACCATCGCCCATCTGCCATCCATCACGCATTAACGATCAGACCAGGACGCCCAACGATATCGCTGCCCTCCGTTTGATCTGGGGCAGGTCATCCAACGGTGATCGCTCACCGAAGATGCCCGATGATTAATGAAAGTGCCCACGCGATAACCGGGTCCCGACACGGCGTTGAATCAATCTCCACCGTCGATCTGATCTGTAGATCGACGGTCCATATTCCATCGCCCCGATTCCTCCATTTGACTTTCAACCTCCGCTTCCGACCATCGATCTCTGCGCGATCGACGACTCAGATTAAATCTCCTTCCGCTTGTTCCACGATCTCTCTCGATTAACCCCGACCGTTGGATGATGCCATCCAACGACCACGCTTATTCCACTTGTCCTTTGAATAATTCAACCTATAAACGCATGGATTTCATAACTTTGTTTATATTTTGCAAGGTTTTAAGTGATTTTCCACTGTAACTGAAGAAAATACAAAGGCTGAGGGTGATGATTTTTTGCTTTCGATTTACCACAAGAAATCACTTGCAGGGTTTAAAGTTCATGTTTATCAATAATTCATGAACCATTGACGCCTTATTAACCCTATGTATCCCTGCACAACAGCAAAGAATACAGTAAATCAGGCACAGACAAAGAGTATCAGTGCCGAAGACCTAAATGTATCAGAACAGAGGATTAGAGATAGTTTTGTTGGGATTACGGCTAAGACTGTTATCAAGAGCTTAGCCCCGATTTAAAACATAGCTAAAGAAGAAAGCACAAAGGATTATCAGACAGGAAACCTCCACCGCCACATATGTGGTTAATCAATTTCTCCCAGCTACCACAGAGCCACCTGTTGCCTCAAACCTTTCAAATAGAGGTCAAATTTATTGAAGAAGATCAGATTTCGCCTCAGTACAGCCGGAAAAGTTACTTCTGCAATGAAACTTAATGAAAAAGATATTTGCAGAGTAACCCAAGCATCACACAGAGCCTCAAAGGTCAACAAAGCTCTCATCGAGCCTAATTCATAAGTGTAAATCAATTAATACAGTGAAACACCTGTACAGTTTCTTCATTGAGCCCCTTAAAGGCCAGAGACCATCAACTATGTATTAATTGTAAATTGAGATATTTTATCAGATCTCACCTCCTCATCCTTCTATAAATACTTCTGTAGAAGATGAGTGAGAGGTTGGTTGTAGAAATTTGATATACATTTGAGCAAAAAATTCTGATTGTACATAGTATTCACTGGCTGTTGGAGCTTTGCTGGTGATAGATAGGTTAGGCTGAGATGTGTAGATGGTTGCTGACCTGAAGCACTAAACTTAAAGCTGTAACTGGTTTGAAGCATCAGTACAAGCTGATTTATGGGATCCTGGTCTATATTGACGGTGATGTTTTCCTTATTGTAACCTGTTATATTGTTTATGTTTCCATCTGTGTTTCATATTCTCTTATAAAGAACATCATGCATAGAGTTAGGACCTACTGTATATCAGAAAATTTCTCTGACTGAGAATATTTATCTGAATTTTTTCTTCTATCTGTGTTATTTAGGAATGAATTAATTCAATTTAAGCATAGGAATGTTGGCGTTCCCTCGTCTTATTGTCTTAGATGTTATTTTCAGTATACGTTTTGTGAAGATGAACTGAGGAAGATATGGTGAGCCCTGGTCCCAGAATGATCCCACAGACTATCTGATTGTTTCCCTTTGAATGTGTCAAAAGCTGGCTAGTTTCAAAGTACTTACCAGATCTTAGGCCATTCTGTTTGTATCTTTTTATTTGTCTTGAAAGTAACCAAGTAAAGAAGAGCTAGGAGAGGACTTGTGGTGAGCCCGACCCGCTAGTTTCTGCTCCAAAAGTTGCCTTCAAGTTTCCCTCTGTTTTAAGATGTTTTCTATTGAAAGTGTATCAAAGGCTGGCTAGTTTAAAAGTACTTACCAGATCCTAGTTTAATTTTATGTTTTTCTTGAGTCCATGTCAAAGGCTGGCTAGTTTCAAAGTACTTACCAGATCCTGGGCTGCTCTTGTTTCTGCATCTGTTTATTTCTCCTTATTATTGTATCATTCCATTCCATAAATCAATCTTCAAAGATATCCTTAGACATAGATGACTTGCCCCATGGACCACTCTTGCCGCTTCCAATTAAATCCTATTATGACTCCATAGCCCAATGGACTAAAACCTACAATTCTCTATCTTTTGGCTGAAGCTTACTCTGATTGCCTGCAAATTCTCACCTTTGAAAATTTTTTGCACTCAGTACTTTCCACCTTGAACAGTAATCATGCTCAGCCATCCAAAAAACAAAACAAACCCTTTGCCTTCATAACTAGCCTAACATCATAACCCCAAACCTCAAAGACAAATCCATCTTTGTAGATATTGGAGAGATCCCTCTCCGGATTCAGTAGGGCTAGATCCTAGAATCCCAAAGTGGTTGAAACGATGTTTTTTCTGTAATTGGACTCTGCCAATCTTGCCAATAAATTACAAATTACTAACATTTCTGGCGACTCCGTTAGGGATCGAACCCCGAATCATTTCAAGAACATTTTCTATATTAACCAGCTGAGCCACCAGCAACTAACATTTCTGGTGACTCCGTTGGGGAAACTGAGTGTTATTGATACCTTTGAGAGTTAGAAGCAGCCTTTTCAAGCACTACCAAGAAATGGTAATCATGATGAAACTTGGTTGAATCAGTGACAATCTAGGTAAACCCTAGGATTCTCTTAAGACTTTATCAAACCTTGAAAAATCAGATGGCTTAGCCATAAGAGTAGGCTGTCTTTGTCTCATAACCGTAGCTAATTTTTGAAACAGAGTTAGCATATTCTTAGAAACCACACAACTAAAAAATAACTCAGAAAAAACCAAAAATATTTCAGATTGGTAGTAAAACACTTACTCTTACATTGACACTTATCCTTTGTGGTGTTTTACCCCATACTCTTAGACAGAGTCTGGAAAGGGCCAAGTAGCTTCCAGATCTCATCCTCTTTCAGAGGTGAAATATCTGGTAAACGCCCTCTCAGTCAATCTTTGGTTAGAGTTTTTTATGTTCCGGGATATCCTTGAAAAGGGATATTTCACGAGCATGGTGGTGGACCATAAAACCTTTTACCTCTGAAAAGAGCTAAAAACTTCCACTTGGCAGCTCCACAATCCTGAACAGACCTTAAGACTCCACTGAAAATAACCCTGACCACCATAATATTATTCAAACTCAGTTAGAGGACTGTAGGATTGAAATCTAGGTAAATAGATTAGTTAACCATTCAAAGACTGTCATATCTGGTTGAACTTGTCTTGCTTATTTGGGTCTAAAAAACACAACATAGTGGCTCCTAGAAATATTCACACTAGAGCCTATCCTGACCCTGATCCGCCTGAAGTAGTTGATAACCCAGAAAGTATCCTTAGGAAGTATCCTAAGATTAAATTATCAACTGTTTTCAGATCACCCTTGAGAGCTAAATCAGTTCCTGAAAATATTTCAGCTCTACAACAATCACAAGCTGACTTAGTAAATCCATTTAGAACTAGGTAATTTGATGATATAATCCAGCTAGATTCCGAGTCTTCACTTTCTTCTCCTGAAACTAAGGAACATCTTGGTAGTAGAGAAACAACACCTCCTGATTTATATTTCCTCCACAACCTAGGTGTCTCTCATCCAAGATCAGCTCTGCAATCTACTATTGTTCCATCCACATCCCTTCATCCAACATCCACTATCCAAACCACTCCACTCCAACCCACTTTCCCTTTTGTTAATCCACCCCTTGTAAATCCACCCCCACCTCCTGCCATGGCTGCATGGTACGCTCCCTTAGTCCTTCCTGCACCATTAGTCAACCTTCCACAGGACTATCAGTCCAAGATTCCATTATATGATGCTAACAATACTACAACTGCATCACAACATGTGGATAAGATGGATGACTATTTTGACAGAAATGAAATTGATGATGATTCTGTCAAGCTTAGATTATTTACTCAAAGTCTGGGGGGAGAAGTAAGAAGATGGTTTAAAGGCTTAGCCCCCCATAGTATCAATGATCTCCAAGGCTTCCATCAAACATTATTAAACAAATGGGAAGTTAAAAATAATCCTCTCCAAGTCCTTTCTGATTACAAGAACCTTCATAGAAACCCTAGGGAAAGTGTCCAAGCTTATTGCACTAGATTAAATAGTGTGTATAATGCACTTTCCCTGGAACTAAAACCTCCACAAGGCTCATATTTAAACAAGTTTCCTGAAGGATTTGACTCTGACATGACCTATCAGTTGAGAGAGAGAGACTTTGCAACTCTTGAAGATATGCAAAGAGGTGCTCTTTCTGTAGAATTAAACCTGATGGAGAAAAGAGCAAGGATGAAAGCTGAGAAGAGAGTATCTTCTAGAGAGTAACCCACACCTTCCACTTCCAATTCAAAGATGGAAAGAATGATGGAATAAATGATGAAAGATATGATCATAATTAAGAGAGCACAAGCAAGTCAAAACCAAGGTGCTCCTCAAAACAGAAACCATAACCAGAATCAGAATGTTAGAATGAACCAACCTCCAAACAGACCTAGGGAAGATGATTAGTAAATCACTCCTCCCTTTCATCAAAACTATGTAAGTGAGGTTGAGGAAATAGATCAAATAACAGAGGAAGATGATATTAACCTATTTGGGGTAGATGATGATGACTTTGAGGTTAATTATGATAGAAAACAAGTTTTTTATACACCTTATGATGACAAAAGAGATGATAATGAAAATTGTTGTCAAGACATGGAAAATGCCATCACCGAACCTCAAAGAGAATATGACCTCAGAAGTAAATCTAGTCAACAAAACCTCTGACAAATCCTCACAAAATAGCACTGCAACCAAGCCTAAAGTTTCCAAACAAAGGGATAAGACAGTGGCTGAAAATTATGATAAAGGTAAAGGAAAAAGCACTCAAGACAATGAAAAACAGAGTGCAGACATTAGTAGTACTAACACATCAACTAGTACTCCTGTTAAAACAATTTTATCAAGTGTAAATAAAACAAATCAGCAAGCTGACATTGCTGATAAAGTGGCAGTTGATAAGGCTGAAACTAGCACTTTAAAGAACCAAATTCCGTTCAGCCTAGAGCATGAAATTTCGAAGATTAAGATTTATGTTCCCCTCACTGAGTTAGTTTCCCAACATGCACATAGGACCCAAATTTTAAAAGCTTTAAATTTAGAAGACAACAATGACATAGTCAATCTTAATGATGACCAACCAGAGCTTATTTTTGGTCCAAATATTGAAGGAAAATATCAAGAGGGACATATTCCTCCCTTTTATGTAAGTTTTAACATTCATGACAAGATTTTGCACAACGCTATGCATGACTCAGGGGCTTCTCATAATCTAATGCCTAAAGCTGTAATGGAGAGCCTGGGTCTAGAAATCACCAGACCTTATAAATACCTTTACTCTTTTGATTCTAGCAGAGTAAAATGTTTAGGATTGATCAAGGACCTCTGTGTTAACTTAGCCCAAATTCCAGCCAAGTGCTTAGTCATGGATATTGTTGTGGTTGATGTGCCCCCAAAATATGGAATGCTTTTATCAAGATCTTGGGGGGCTAAGTTACAAGGGACTATGCAAATGGACATGACCTATGCGACTATCCCTGTTTTCAATCAAACTAGAAGACTTTACAGGGAGTCCCATATGCAGTACACAGTCACAAGCCAAGACAGACCACAAAAATCTCCTATATATTCTGTCAATACAGGCCTCGATTCTTTTATCATGTTTAATGATGAAAAACTTAGTGAACAAGTAACTTTAACATAATTAATGGCCGATAGAGAGGAGGAGGTAAATACCAATGAAATGTCAAAGTTGTTTGCTGAACCTTTAAACAAAAACAAACCAAATACAAGTCTTGAACTACAAGTCATGTGTCCTTTGCTGCTAAACGTAGAGAGTCAAGAATGTATCCCTCAAATAAATGAAAATCTGGGGGAATCGAAACAAATTCAACTCAGTGCTGAGATTCCACAGCAACCCTTGAGCACGATAATTGAAGAGGACTATAACCAAGATAAAACCGAGAAAAGTCCTCTCTGGAGTATGTATTTTGATGGGTCATGCACTAGAACCAACGCTGGTGCAGGTGTTTGGATTACTAACAATGAAAGCAACCACACAGAATGCATTTCATGCAATTTAAACTTTCAATGTTCCAATAACATAGCAGAATATGAGTCCCTTCTCTTAGGTTTACATCTTTTGAAAAAGATAGGAGCCAAAAGAATCAATGTATATGGGGATTATGAATTGATCATTAGGCAAGTAAATGGGGAGTATAACGCAAATCATCCCAGACTTAGAGCCTATCGGAATGATGTCATGGACTTTTTAAAAACATTCGAGGAGTCCAAAGTAATTTTTATCCCAAGGAAAAGAAACATTGCAGCCCACAATTTAGCCTTTGCAGCTAGGACATGCTTAGCACCATTTGAAACCAAATACTGTACAACTGAGATAAAGTTTAGACCAACAGTGCCGGATAATAAGAAGTATTGGCGGGTGTTTGACAATGACAAAAAAATTGAAGACTTCATGCAATTCAGAAATGAATTCGAACTAAATAGTTCGGACTCAGACTATGAAATAGACTGCAGTGAAGAAAATTTTCTTGGTGAAGAAGAACCGTCTCCTGAGCCTGTCAATATTAACCTATTGTCTAGAAAACTTACGAACAAAACAGAGGAGTTGGAAACTCTCCATGCTAAATATGAAAGTTTTCCTAGAGGTCTGGCACCTTTGGAAGAGTTGTTTGATTTTGATGATGTGGCTAAAAAGCCAAAATTGAAACCTGTAGAGACTGAAGTGAAGGAGTGCAATATAGGCAGTGAGGAAAAACCAAATATGATTAAACTGTCTAAAACCTTACCAGCTCACATTAAACTCAAATATATAGAGCTTTTTAAAGAGTTTTCTGATGTTTTTTCTGGAGCTACGAAGATCTTAAATCCTATGACACTGAAATAATACAGCACAAAATTCCCCTTAAAGAAAACAAAAAACCATTCAAACAGAAGCTGTGCAGAATAAACCCTGTTCAGTTGCCTTTGGTTGAGAAGGAGATTAAAAAGATGTATGAAGCTGGTATTATTGTCCCTATTAGATATTCTGAATGGGTATCTAATCTGGTGTTTGTTAGGAAGAAAACTGGAGAAATCAGACTTTGTATATACTTTAGAGATTTAAACAAAGCTTCATTAAAAGAAAACTACCCTCTACCCAAGATGGATCATATTTTACAAAGGGTGGTAGGTTCTAGAAGAATCTCTTTGTTGTATGGCTATTCAGGATACAATCAGATCTTGGTTTACCCTGCTGATCAATTAAATACAGCCTTTACTACACCATGGGGCACTCTCATGTATGTGAAAATGCCCTTTGGCCTAATGAATGCTGGAGCAACTTTCCAAAGAGCCATGGACATAGCATTCTCGAAATAATTGGGCTTCTTCATCATTATCTATCTTGATGATGTCACTGTGTTTTAAAAAAAAAATGAATAACACTTAGAACATTTGAGAAAGGTTTTCGAGAAGTGCAGAAGGTTTGGAATATCTTTAAACCCTAAAAAAACACTATTTGGGCTCCAAAAAGGTAAACTTCTTGGACACATTATTTCAGAAGAAGGTATAAAGATAGATCCAAAGAGGATTGAGGCCATATTGCAAATCTCTCATCCTCGAAACATCAAGGAGTTGCAATCTTTCATTGGGAAGATCAACTTTTTGAGAAGGTTCATCCCTAATTTCGCTGAGCTCCTTAGGAATATCACAAACATGCTGAAAAAGGAGCAAGGGGTAAAATGGACCTTGGAAGCAAAAAGGTCCTTTGAACTAGTGAAACAAGCGTTGACCAAAACATCGGTTCTTATAAGTCCTGATTTTTCAAAAGATTTTGATATTTTCTCATTTGCATCAGAACATACCATAGTTGTTGTTCTTTTACAGAAAAACCCACAAGGACAAGAGCAGCCTATTGCATTCTTTAGCAAGGCATTGAGGGATGCCCCTTTTAAGTACAACATTATGGAGAAGCAAGCATTTTCTTTGGTTAAAGCATTAAAATACTTCAGAGTGTACATCCTTCACTCACACATCATTGCCTTTGTCCCAAACTCAGTTGTTAAAGACATTCTAACACAGGACCCAGATGGTAAGAGAGGTAAGTGGATTTCTATTATCCTTGAGTATCATTTAGAGATAAAACCCACTAAGTTCATCAAAGGCCAAGGTCTAGCTAGATTAATGGCTGAATCAAATTGTGAAGTTCTTGATATTCATATGATTTATGCTTTAGATGATCAAGAGGAAATCTCAACGCCCATTGTTGAAAAAAATTTCATGAATTCCTCTTGGTATGCTGACATTCTTTATGTTCTGCTTAATTTAAATACACCTCCTGGTTTGACAAAAACAAAGGCAAGGTTCCTAAAATTGAAAGATTTAAACTATTGCATTATAGATAAATGTCTTTATTGGAAGAATGCAAGTGGTCTATTGCTTAAATTTTTGCCTGAGTTTGATGCAGAAAAGGTTAAGTACTAGTTCCATGAAGGAGAGTGTGGAGGTCATTTGTACTGGAAGACAACAGCCAACAAAATTTTGAGGGCTGGTTTCTATTGGCCTACTCTTTTCCATGATGTACACAAGATCATCATAGCCTGTCATAAGTGTCAAATTTTTTAAGGCAAAAGAAAGCTGCTACCCCTTCCTCTGCATCCAATCACTATTGAAGCCCCTTTTAAACAGTGGGGACTCGAATTTATAGGAGAAATCCATCCCCCATCTTCTGCCCAACACAAATGGATTCTCACTGCCACAGACTATTTCACTAAGTGGATAGAAGCCATTCCTTGTAGGCAGGCCAATGATTCAGTTATCATAAAATTTATGGAGACTAATTTTCTCTCCAAATTTGGCTGTCCTACCAAGATCATCACTGATAATGCAACAACATTTGGATCAAAGAATATGGTTGAGTTCTGTCGTAGATATCAGATAACATTGGGGCTTCTACAGCCTATTACCCTCAAGGTAATGGACTTGCGGAATCCTCAAACAAAATTTTAGTGAACATAATCAAGAAACTGTTGGAGGACAACAAGAAGTCTTGGCACACAAAGCTGATTCATGCACTTTGGGCTGACAGATTGACTTTGAAGAAATCCATTGGTATGTCACCATTCCAGCTTGTGTATGGTACTGATGCAATTTTTCCAAACAGCCTCAGTGTACCAGTGATCAAGTTGATTCAAGAGTTGCAGACTGAAGATAATGACATGATCAGAAGGATAAATCAGACCATTCATCTTCAGCAAACCAAGGAGGAAGTGTATAACAAAGCATTGCAGAAAAAAGACAGCGTTAAGAAGCTTTTTGACAGAAGAACAAAGGCCAGCAATTTCAAGATTGGGGACAAAGTTTTAAAGTGGGACTCAAGAAGGGAAGAGAAGGGCAAGCATGGAAAATTTGACAACCTATGGCTTGGCCCTTACTCTATCTATTCAGCTGCTGGTAACAATGGATTTTTCTTGCAGGAGTTGAATGGAGCAGAATTGTTTGGGGGTCCTGTCAATGGCAGGATGCTTAAGTATTACTTCTCTTGATCCATGTTATGTTTTGAGGCCTTTTCTATCTTATCCATTATGAATATTTCATCCACCATTGCATTCAAAGTTTTAAAAAACAAAAATACAAAAAGAAAGAAAAGAAAGAAAAGAGGGCAGTTTTTGAAAACAAGAAAGGTATAGCCCCATGCCAAAATGAGAGATAAATCTGAAAGTGTGCAAGCTCAAATGCCACTCCTGAAAAACACACTTCTAGTTAGTCAAACTAGTTAATATTGACTAATTAGCTTTAAATTTCCTGTTGATAGGATAGTGAATTTGATATGCCAAACTGTCTAATCTTGGCTTATCAGTAGATAGTTTAGGATAGAAATGAAAGGTTCAAACATGTTCAAAACCTGAACCTCAGTTTCCAAAGAGGAATGACTCAAATCTGTTTTATTTTATGAGTCAAAAAGATGTAAAAATCTGGTTCTAATTAGCTCAAAATCTGAACCAGAGAAAAGGGAAAGACAGCTCGATAAGAATCAAATCAGAGCTGTAGAAAAAAGGAAGGTAGTGTTATCAAATTTTCGGATCTTAAGCCTTCCATTTTGATTTAATTTTTGTGAAATAAATGTCTATGTGCAGCTTGTCTTTTATGCCATAGACCAACATCAATTTAGACTGTTCAATCCTAACTTGAGTGATTTTCAATTTCTGTTTTAGGAATTTAGAGAATGAAGGTCTGTTGGACAGTTTAATCCCAACAGATAGTAGAATAGGTAGAGAAGCATCTGAACTCAACTATTTAATCTGAGTTCAGGGAGAAATAAGGAGTAGAAATAGATTATATTTCCTGCTTTCAAAAGAATAAAATGTTGTGAAAATATTTTTCCAATCCAAGTGCACTCTAATGAAGGAAAAAATGTTAGATCTGTAGGATTGGGAAGGTAGAAAGTTTTATTGATGAAGATCCATTGCTTGTATGACTGTTATTACATTTCCAGAGGAAGATCATCCCTGTAAAAGAGGAGCATCCCAATGGATTAGGCTACTGATCAGCCTCCCAGAGGACATTAAAATATCAGGCACATGGTCAGCCTCCCAGAGAATGCAAGTCTGAAAGTTCTTGATGCCTTCAAGAAGGCACCATCCCCAAGTGGAGCCACTGTTAGCCACCTGTAAAATTTGATTATATCAAAAGGTGGCTAAATATGTTTTGAGCCTTCAAGGAACAAATTCTATTACTAAAAATTGTTGGCTCTTGAAGACTCTTGAAGGCCTCATGCCTCTGTCCAGCCCTCACTACTGTTCCCATCTTGAAAAAATCTGAAATCTTGCTGATGTCCAAAGCCAAAATATTGCTTCAAACACCATTTTCTCCTTTCCTTTCTCCCCAAATTAACCTCATCTTTCTATCCCCTTATTTCCCTAAAAAATCCCTCATTTTCACATTTCTGCCTTTCCCCTCATCAAAATCCCCTTTATAAGGTTTAACACTCACTCTTGGCCTTATCGGAACCCTCATTTCCTTTGAAAAACATTTAAAATCATTCAAAACCCATTTTTTCATATGTATTTGACTTAAGCGCTCATGGGCTAAGTCCTAACCACTTCCCCACATGTGCCCTCACCATAAACACCAAGCCCTAACCTTCTTGGTGCTTATCGCATTAGAGAAAATCCAAAGTGCGCAAGTCTTTTTGCCTTGTTTGAAAAAATCTGATGCGATTGGCCCTTTTTTATAAAGCCTCGGTCATATCATCCTCTCATGTGCCCTCGGCCCTGCAGTCGGGCGCTTACCCACATAATATATATTCCGCTCGAAAATAATAAAACCTTTGTTTTATTATAAACTTTGGGTTTTTATTCATTTTATAACTTTTTCCGCCGGATCGAATTTCGATTTAATTTCCACCATCGATCTAAATCTGCAGATCGACGGTGCGGATTTCATCTCCCCGTGGTCCCCACCGCCTGAAAGCCGATTGCCCGAAACCAGCGGTATCCATCGCACCGCATTCGAGCCAAAAGCTGTTTTCTTCTGATGACCAGCGATTCCATGCACTTGCCGCCACGCGTCCCGTGTACTATTTGAAAACCACCATCCATCCGCCGTCCATCGCGCATTAACAATCAGATCAGGATGCCTAGCGATATCGCTGCCCTGCGTCCGATCTGGGGCAGGCCATCCAACAATGATCGCTCGCCGAAGATGCCCGACGATTAATGAAAGTGCCCATGCGATAACCGGGTCCCGGCGCGCCGTTGAATCAATCTCTGCCATCGATATGATCTGCAGATCAACGGTCCATATTCCATTGCCCCGATTCCTCCGTTTGAATTTCAACCTCGCTTCCGACCATCGATCTCTACGTGATCGACGGCTCAGATTAAATCTCCTTTCGCATGTTCCACGATCTCTCTCGATTAACCCCGACCGTTGGATGATGCCATCCAACGACCATGCTTCTTCCACTCATCCTTTGAAGTAGTCAACCTATAAACGCATGGATTTCATAACTTTTTTTGTATTTTGTAGGGTTTTAAGTGATTTTCCACTATAACTGAAGAAAATCCAGAGGCTGAGGGTGACGATTTTTTTCTTTCGATTTACCATAGGAAATCACTTGCGGGGTTTAAAGTTCATGTTTATCAATAATTAATGAACCATTGACGCCTTATGAACCCTGCGCAGCCCTGCACAACAGCAAAGAATACAGTAAATCGGGCACAGAAAAAGAGTATCAGTGCTGAAGACCTAAATGTATCAGAACAGAGGATTAGAGACAATTTTGCTAGGATTACGACTAAGACTGTTATCAAGAGCTTAACCCCCGATTTAAAACACAACTAAAGAAGAAAGAAAAAAGGATTATCAGATAGGAAACCTCCATCACCACATATGAGGTTAATCAATTTCTCCCAGCTACCACAGAGCCACCTATTGCCTCAAACCTTTCAAATAGAGGTCAAAGTTATTGAAGAAGATCAGATTTCGCCTCAGTACAGCCGGAAAAGTTACTTCTGCAATGAAACTTAATGAAAAATATATCTGCAGAGTAACCCTAGCATCACACAGAGCCTCAAAGGTCAACAAAGCTCTCATCGAGCTTAATTCATAAGTGTAAATCAATTAATACAGTGAAACACCTGTACAGTTTCTTCATTAAGCCCCTCAAAGGCGAGAAACCATCAACTCTGTATTAATTGTAAATTGAGATCTTTTATCAGATCTCACCTCCTCATCCTTCTATAAATACTTCTGTAGAAGATGAGTGAGAGGTTGGTTGTAGAACTTTGATATAAATTTGAGCAAAAACTTCTGATTGTACATAGTATTCACTGGCTCTTGGAGCTCTGCTGGTGATAGATAGGTTAGGTTGAGATGTGTAGATGGTTGTTGACCTAAAGCACTGGACTTAAAGCTATAACTTGTTTGAAGCATAAATACAAGCTGATTTATGGGATCCTGGTCTATGTTGATGGTGATGTTTTCCTTATTGTAACCTGTTATATTGTTTATGTTTCTGTCTGTGTTTCATATTCTCTTATAAAGAACAACATGCATAGAGTTAGGACCTACTGTATATCAGTAACATTCTCTGACTGAAAATCTTTATCTGAATGTTTTCTTCTATCTGTGTTATTTAGGAATGAATTAATTCAGTTTAAGCATAGGAATGCTGGCGTTCCCTCGTCTTATTGTCTTAGCTGAATGTTATTCTTAGATGTTATTTTCAGTATACGTTTTGTGAAGATGAACTGAGGAAGATATGGTGAGCCCTGGTCCCAGAATGATCCCACAGACTATCTGATTGTTTCCCTTTGAATGTGTCAAAAGCTAGCTAGTTTCAAAGTACTTACCAGATCTTAGGCCATTCTATTTTTATCTTTGTATTTGTCTTGAAAGTAACCAAGTAAAGAAGAGCTAGGAGAGGACTTGTGGTGAGCTCGACCCGCTAGTTTCTGCTCCAAAAGTTGCCTTCAAGTTTCCCTCTGTTTTAAGATGTTTTCTATTGAAAGTGTATCAAAGGCTGGCTAGTTTAAAAGTACTTACCAAATCCTAGTTTACTTTTATTTTTTTCTTGAGTCCATGTCAAAGGCTGGCTAGTTTCAAAGTACTTACCAGATCCTGGGCTGCTCTTGTTTCTGCATCTGTTTATTTCTCCTTCTTATTGTATCATTCCATTCCATAAATCAATCTTCAAAGAGATCCTTAGACATATATGACTTGCCCCATGGACCACTCTTGCCTCTTGTTGTTCCAATTAAATACTATTATGACTCCATAGCCCAATGGACTAAAACCTGCAATTGTCTATCTTTTGGCCGAAGCTTACTCTGAATGCCTGCAACTTCTCACCTTTGAAACTTTTTTGCACTCAGGACTTTCCACCTTGAACATTAATCATGCTTAGCCATCCAAAAAAAAAAACAAACCCTTTGCCTTCATAACTAGCCTAACATCATAACCCCAAACCTCAAAGACAAATCCATCTTTGTACATATTGGAGAGATCCCTCTCCGGATCCAGGAGGGCTAGATCCTAGAATCACAAAGTGGTTGAAACGATGTTGTTTCTGTAATTGGACTTTGCCAATCTTGCCAATAAATTACATATTACTAACAGTCAGCAGCCTAGAGAAACCTTAAAATTCCCCTCTTTACTCAATCCATACAGATCTGGTGTAATGTTCATTTTTGAGGAACATGCTGCTCCGTCGGGAATATCTTAAGATATTCCTTTTTCATCTTCAATGAGCTATTACAAGTCGATTTCAAAGATTTACTGATGGGGAATTTATAGGATATGAATTCTTCTAAAGAAGGGAGAAATCCTGAGGCTAGCTGGCCCTTCTCAGACTCTGCCTATCGATATGCAATATTCCACCTCGGGAATTTCTACCACAGGGTCCTTGAGGACGTTGTATAAGGAATCTGTTGCATAAATAATGCTAACCAATGTTGGGATGCCCTAGAAAAAATCTAACATAACTTCCCTGCAGAAAATGAGCTTAAAGAAATGCATTTAGTTGGGTTATTCAGATCTCCCCAAACTAGATCTCTAAATAGTGCTCAATGAGAGAGCTACAAAAATACAAGAACATAACCAGAAAATTTTCATATCTGAAATATACCATAAGAGGGAAAATGCTACAGCTATCATGATATTATGATATATCAGCAAATAAATACAAGATATAGCTGAGGGACAAGCCACTCAAGCTTTAAGATCCAACCTCCAATGAATAAGCCATGAAATACAAGAGTAGCTGCAACTCCACAAAATGCCAGAGTAGCTGCAACTGCGCTGAGTACATGAAGGTATAAGCTGCTGAATATGAAAAAATGTACATATGGCTGAAGGAATACAAGAAAATAGCCCAGCAATAAGAAATGGGTTGAAATACAAGATTTCTAGCCAATCTGGGAAGATTGCTAGAAATGCCGGAGTAAATCAAAATGTGACAACTGTGTTGTCACTGCAACTGAACCCAAACAAGAATGAGGTTGTGGCTGATCTGAAATCTTATTTCCCTCCACCGATAATGTCTCCAATACAAAGGGCTAATCCCTTTGTCTAAAAAACATCCTCCTTGAAGCTCCAGAAACCCCTCTCTCACTGCCTCCTCCAAAATAACGCAGTTCTCATCATGGACTGTGCAGTGGGAGATGATGGAAGTGTGGCCTCATGCCAATTATCTTAAATCAAGCCTGGGAATCTTCCTTTCAGCTCCTCCAATGAATAGATCCCTCCACCACTAAAGAAAATAAGCTAAGAAGACTCCATGAGTTCCTCCTTTGCTACACCCAGCAACACAACGTCCTCTCTGCTACAAAAATAATGGTGTAGGAGATGAATGTAGCTGTGGCCAATGCTGGATTGAGGAAATGTAGCTCAATCCTCATCCTTCCTTGAGGAAGAGGTAGGGATTCCCGACCAGGAACACCCTAGTGCCCGAGGGCACCATCACCCTGGTAAACAGCCCGGAGATGCAAGCTTTTGCAGACCCTTGTCTGAAATATAAAACATAGCATGATGAAAATGGGCTGCCATCTCCTCCATATAACGTGAGAGAGCTCTTCTCCACCATGGTCCCACCAATGAGGGTTTCCACCCTCATGTGAGGCTCTTCCCTCCAAAACTGCGCAACTTCTCTAGGAAGCTTCTCCTCTATAGGCAGCGCTGTTGAATTTAGTCAAAGATGACTAATCCAAGTGAGTTGGATTCCATTCACACACTTGATGTTTATTTCAATTTATTTATTCACTCCCCTTTCAAATTAGGAGTGTTATTTCTTCATCTAAAAGGGTCTAAGGTGTCTCCTTTCCCATTTTATTAAAAAAAAATAAAATGTGCAACTATAATGTTCCATTTTAGCTTGAGGCTAAAATTGGGAACATTACAGTCCTCCCCTCCCACATGTTTCTTTCCCTCAAGAAACTGCATAGAGATAAAAAAATTGTATCCCCCTTCTTCTCTTATGGCCTTCTCATCAATGGTCCCACCACTGCTCAAATATGCTACAATGAATTTGTCCTCCAATGCTCCCTCCCAAGTATGCAAGTTGACAAAAATGCTCCTCATGGAAAGATAGAAGGTGTAGTGGGATCCTTCCTGATATGTTAAGGCCTCATTAAGGTAGGAGTGATGATATGCATGGGAAAATTCTGCTCCCAATGATGATCCTCTCATCCATGCAATCATCCAAATGAAAATCTCACCCCTGATTTCTGCAATGAGTTGGGGCTGAATGGAGAGTGTGCTTGCATTCTCATGATGGCCCTCTCTCCATTTGAAGTGTGCATGGGGCTTCCTCTGTCTTTGGGCTGAAAAGTATGGCCTCCAAGAATGGCCCAAGCCACTTCATCAAGAAAATCAGCCATGAATTGCCTCCTCAAATTCTCCAAGTGGTTCTTCCCACAAGAAGAGACAAGTAGAAATGTGGCAATCATGGTTTGCCCATGGTATCTCCTGCAAGATAAAACATATAAAATGTGGAGAATCATGCTCCCAATGGGATGTACATATAATAATATCCAAATAATTCTCCTCATGAGTGTACAAACATAAAAATACATGGATCAATATACAATAAAAGCAAGTTTCCAAATGACAACCGGAGAGTGGTTCCAAGTTCCACTCATGGAACTACGCAGTGCCTCCTTGGCCTACCTCAAAATCAAAAAAAATAATAAGTGCTATAATAGCCACTTTTTTTCTGCCACAACATCTCCTCATAAAATGAAACATGAAATATACATTGGTGCCAAAGGTACACATCGAGAAACATGTGGCTTCCCCAAAAAACCATCATAAGGATAGCCAAAATCAAGGCTACAAGTAGCTGCAAGTACATCCTCATGAAAAATTAAAGAAGGAAAAAGCCTCCTTGATACATCATGCTCCTCAATCAATGAAAAGAAGTACAATATAAAACATGAAATTATACCTCCTCCATCATGCACTAGAGCTCTTGAGCTGAAATGGCTCAACTGAATGTTCTCCCTCTCCTCCAATGAGTAAGGGAATGGCCTCTCCAAAAAAAACTTGGCTATGCATCTTTCCATATGATGATGAAGATCATGATGAATTCCCTCCAAAGTGAACTCCTCTAGCAAGGAAAAGTATGCATCCAAGTGCATAGCTAGGAAGTCCTCATGTGCTGCATGCATAAATTTCTCCTTGACTCTAGAAACTCTAGTCAAGAAGATCCTGCCATAACAATAGATGACCATCGCATCAAGCATGTATCTGTCACCTCCTCCTGGTCATCAAGAATCATGCATGCACCAAGATCCTGGGACCTCTCAACCAAAAGCTGAGTCCTCCATCCCGGATCAATCCTCCACATAGACAACACTGGTGTTCTGCAATGTGGTGCTCCATCACACTGTTGCCTGCTACCTTGAAATCCCCTCATGTCAAAGTCATCCTCCAAGTTACTGCCATGCCCATCATGTAACTTCTCATGCTCAAAGAAATGATGATCTCTGAAAATAAGCCTCCCATGAGAGACTATCATCTCCAAAGAATCTCCCGATGTTGGGCAATATAAGCATGAGTGGCCTCCCTCTACTCCGAAGAATGAAAGATTTCTTCCCCAAAGGAAGTGACCTCTCTCTCACCAAATCCATCAAGCAGTCATCTGGCATCATGAAGATGCTATCCTCCATCCATACAAAAACTCTATCTGCACAGTGAAATTGATGAGAATGGGTGGTACTGAAAATGAGAGTGTGTAACCCTCCTCCGTGAGCTTGTCCCCAAACTCCCTGTGCTGTAGTGGATTCCTCCAATGTCTCCACCTCTTTGGAATCCAAGAGTGGTGAACCAGAAAACATGATGCCTCTAATCATCTCTAGATCATGTGACCTCCCAAATGGAAAGCCCCCAAAAGTGAGACATCAAGATAGGAAGTGGACTGAATACATGAGAGGATTGAATGGTCCTCTCTCTCTACTGCGTAGTGCAGTCCTTCTCCCATGTGAATAAAATATTTGAAAATATATAGGGGTGAATTTCCATCATGCCTTCATGATGATCCTTCTGCTTTTATTCTTCTTCCAATGGTGCAGCGCTGTATGCACCTCCTCCCTACCAACATGTGAGTGTGTTTCCTCCTGAATGAAAGGCCTTGAGCATTGGCCTTCCCTTGAAAGAAATGTCTCCACACCCTCACAAAATGGAAGAGTGCCCTTCATATAATGGGGGTCTTGCCTCTAGCAAGCCATTATTCTAATTTCTTCCCCTCTAGGAATATGGAATGATCTTTTGTTCCATGGTTCCCCTTCATGCATGCAAAGTGTTTGTAGATTTGTCACACCATGCTTCTCATTGGTTTTCACCAACCCTATTTGAAAAAATCTATGTGAATTTAACATATGATCTCTCATTTGCATGATAACATGAAATATAACTCTGAAATCAATTATCATGAATCATACCTTTGAGTTTGCAGCGCTGCTCCTCCAAAGGCCTCAAATTTTTCCATCCATCCTTCTTACAGTAGCTATGGGAAATGTACTGCACTATGGATCTACATGTGTGGCTGAATTCTCACACCCTCCATATTAATAGCTAGGGCTTTCTCCATCCACAAACCCTTTTCAGAAAATTTCTCCAAAATTTTCCCCTTTCAACAGATCTTCAATGGTGTGCTCAATGGTCTGGAAAAGAAGAAGGGAAGCTCCTCTTCCTTCATTCCTCTTCCTTGTTTCCTCTGTCAATCTCCTCTCCTTGGAGAGAAGCTCCTCTTGCTAATGAAATTAGATCTTGGGCACAGGCTGAGCCAAGATCATGCTCTGATACCACTGTAATGTTCCTTTTTGAGGAATATGCTGCTCCGTTGAGAATATCTTAAGATATTCGTTTTCCTTCTTCAGTGAGCTACTGAAAGTCCATTTCAGAGATTTAATGATGGGGAATTTATAGGATATGAATCCTTCTAAATAAGGGATAAATCCTGTGGCTAGCTGACCCTTCCCAGACTCTGCCTATGGATATGCAATATTCCACCTCGTGAATTTCTGCCACAGGTTCCTTGAGGATGATGTATAAGGAAGCTATTGCATAAATAATGCTAAAAAACATTGGGATTCACTATAAAACATCTAACATAACTTCCCTACGGAAAATGAGCTGAAAGAAATGCATCTAGTTGGGTTATTCAGATATCCCCAAACTAGATCTCTAAAATAGTGCTCAATGAGAGAGCTACAGCAATACAAGAACATAACCAGAAACTATGCATATCTGAAATATAAAATAAGAGGGAAAATGCTACAGAAATCATAATATTATGATATATCAAAAAATAAATACAAGATATAGCTGAGGGAAAAGCCACTCAAGCTTTAAGATCCAACCTCGAATGAATAAGCCATGAAATACAAGAGTAGCTGCAACTCCACAAAATGCCAGAGTAGCTACAAATATGCTAATTACATGAAGGTATAAGATGTTGAATATGAATAAATGTACGTATGGCTGAAGTAATACAAGAAAATAGCCTAGCAGCAACAAATGGGCTGAAATACAAGATTTCTAGCCAATCTGGGAAGATTGCTAGAAATGCCGGAGTAAATCAAAATGTGACAACTGTGTTTTCACTGCAACTGAAATAAAACAAGAATGAGGTTGTGGCTGATATTAAATCTGATTTCCCTCCTCAGATAATGTCTCCAATACAAAGGGATGATCCCTTTGTCTCAAAAAAATCCTCCTTGAAGCTCCAGAAACCCCTCTTTCACTGCCTCCTCCAAAATAACGCAGTTCTCCTCATGGAATGCGTAGTGGGAGATGATGGAAGTGTGGCCTCATGCCAGTAATCTGAAATCAAGCCTGAGAATCCTCCTTGCATCTCCTCCAATGAATAGATCCCTCCACCACTGAAGAAAACATGCTAAGAAGACTCCATGAGTTCCTCCTTTGCTACACCCAGCAACACAACGTCCTCTCTGCTGCAGAAATAACGTTGTAGGAGATGAATGTAGCTATGGGAAATGATGAATTGAGGAAATGTAGCTTAATCCTCATCCTTACTTGAGGAAGAGGTAGGGATTCTCGACCGAGAACACCCTAGTGCCCGAGGGCACCATCACCCTGGTAAACAGCCCGGAGATGCAAGCTTTTGCAGACCCTTGTCTGAAATCTAAAACATAGCATGATGAAAATGGGCTGCCATCTCCTCCATATAACGTGAGAGAGCTCTTCTCCACCATGGTCCCACCAATGAGGGTTTCCACCCTCATGTGAAGCTCTTCCCTCCAAAACTGCGCAACTTATCTAGGAAGCTTCTCCTCTATAGGCAGCGCTGTTGAATTTAGTCAAAGATGACTAATCCAAGTGAGTTGGATTCCATTCACACACTTGATGTTTATTTCAATTTATTTATTCACTCCCCTTTCAAATTAGGAGTGTTATTTCTTCATCTAAAAGGGGCTAAGGTGTCTCCTTTCCCATTTTATTAAACAAAAATAAAATGTGCAACTATAATGTTCCATTTTAGCTTGAGGCTAAAATTGGGAACATTACATCTGGATTCCTTTATCCTTTACAATGATGAGTTTACTGATGAACAAGAGCTAGGAAGTATATATTTAAATGACAGAGTAGAAGCCACAGATTCGAACATAATGGCAGCTCTAGAAATAGAGGAAAACAAGAGAGGAACCCTTGAACAGTGTGCTAAATCAAAAAATCAGAGTGAAAAAAGCCAAGATTGCAAACAAAAAATTACTCATCACTCTGAACTCCATGAAAGTCCTAAAGAACAAAACATAACACTACACAATGGTGAACATAGCACTAGGGATGAAACTGATAACAAGTCTGCAAATAATCCCTTATGTAAAGTGAACTTTGATGGGTCTTGCACTAGGAAGAATGCAGGAGCTAGGGTATGGTTGCACAATACTCAAAGCAATTATGCTAAAATTCATGCCTTCAAGCTAGATTTTAAATGTACAAACAACATTGTAGAGTATGAGGATCTCATCCTAGGATTGCATCTCTTGAAAAAACTAGGAGCTAAGAGAATAGTTGTTCAAAGAGACTCAAAATTAGTCATCAAACAACTGAATGGAGAATATACTGCAAAGCATCCTAGATTAAGGGCATACAGAAATGATGCCATGGATTTTCTAAAAACGTTTGTAGAATATGAACTTATGTTTGTTCCCAGGAGTCAAAACATTATTGCAAATGGATTGGCTTGTGCTGCTAGTTCATATCAGAAATCACCTAGTGACAAACAGATCATTATTCAAACAAAATATAAACATGCAGTGACATATAACGAGAAATATTGGCAGGTCTTTGAGGGTGGCAAACATATAGATGATTTCTTGCTTTGCAGGAAAGAGTTTGAAATACCCGATTCAGACTCTAAACTCAATGAAAACTGTTCAGATAAAGAGCCCCCTGATGAAGAAAAACCATCCCCTAATGTAGAAATAAACATGTTGAACAAAGAAATTGGAAACCAAACTAAAGAATACATGAAAAAAAATAAGGAAGACATAGAGGTGCTGCAGTCCAAAGACAAGAACATACCCAGAGGATTAGCACCCCTAGAGGAACTTTTTTACTTCAAAGATGTGGCAAAGAAACCCAATATAGAACATATTGAATCAGATGTTGAATAATGCAATATAGGCAACGAAGATAAGCCTAAGATGATTAAATTGGCCAAAAAATTTCCAGCACACATCAAAAAGAAAGACATTGATTTATTTAAAGAGTTTGTTGATGTGTTTGCTTGGAGCTATGAGGACTTAAAAGCCTATGACACAGAGATCATCCAGCATAAGATCCCATTGAAGGAAAACCAAAAACCCTTTAGCAAAAACTGCACAAAATTAACCCAGTACAACTGCCTCTTGTAGAAAAGGAAACCAAGAAAATTTATGAGGCAGGAATCATAATGTCAGTGAGGTTTTCTGATTGGGTATCTAACCTTGTAGGTGTGAGAAAAAAGACAGGAGAGATCAGACTGTGCATTGATTTTAGAAACCTTAACAGAGCCTCCTTAAAGGACAAATACCCCTTACCCAAAATGAAACACATCCTACAAAGGGTAGTTGGTTCAAAAAGGATTTATCTGTTAGATGGTTTCTTAGGGTATAACCAGGTCTTAGTACTCCCAGAAGATCAACTAAAAACAACTTTCACCACTCCATGGGGCACTTTCATGTATGTGAAAATGCATTTTCGACTAATGAACGCTGGTGCAACCTCCCAAAGAGCTATGGACATGGCATTTTCAGAGAAAATAGGTCACTTCATTGTAATCTACCTTGATGGCATAAAATTTTATTCCAAAAACAACGAAGAGCACCTTAAACATCTAAGAAAGGTCTTTGAGAAGTGCAGAAGGTTTGGGCTATCTTTAAATCCCAAAAATATTGTATTTGGACTCCAAGAAGGTAAGCTTCTGGGCCATGTTATATCAGAAAAGGGGATTAAAATAGACCCAAAAAGAGTTGAGGGAATACTACAGATTAGCCACCCAAGAAACATAAAAGAATTGCAATCCTTTATTGGGAAAATTAACATTTTGAGGAGGTTTATTCCCAACTTAGCAGAACTCTTGAGAAATATGAAAAACATGCTTAAGAAATAAGTAGGAGTTAAATGGACTCTAGAGGCCAAAAAATCTTTTGAATTAGTTAAACACGCACTCACCTGGCCACTAGTCCTAATCAGCCCTGATTTTTTAAAAGATTTCCTTATATTCTCCTTTGCATCAGAGCATACCGTGGCTGTTGTCTTGTTGCAGAAAAACCTAGAAATACAAGAAAAACCAATCGATTTCTTTAGCAAAGCATTGAGAGACTCACCCTTGAAATATAATATAATGGAAAAACAGGCTTATGCTTTGGTAAAGGCCTTAAAAGACTTTATGGTGTATATTTTGCATTCTGACATCATTGCTTATGTGCCTAACATAGTGGTGAAAGATATTTTGTCACAAGATCCAGATGGAAAAAGAGGTAAATGGATTGCAGTGATATTAGAGTATGATCTGGAGATCAAGGCGCTGTAACCCGGCTCCAAGAAAGATCAGATATGTATTTGTAGAAATGAGCCACTTCGAGAGGCAACCTGTAATACATTACATAAATGAAAAATTATTGGATGATACAATTTAAAAGCATATTTTCTATATATAGGAGTGTGGGGCCATAATGTAATGTGGCAAGCCTAACAATAATAATTTAAGGGCACAATAATAACAAAATGGGGGTTACAAGGGTACAATAATAACGATAAGGGGTTTACACTAACAATAATAAGGGGCTATACTAGTGATATAGGGACCTAACATGCCCCTCTCCTTCAAAAAAGTGTTGTCCTCAACACTTGAGTAGCTCCGGGTGCTTCTGTATAAAATTCTCATCCTCCCATGTAGAATCTTCGGTGGGTAAGTTCTTCCACTTGATGAGATACTCTGAAATTGATTGATTCCGTAGTTGTCGAGTTCTTGTTTCCGTGACCGCTTCAGGTTCCAATATGATTTTTCCTTCCTCATCAAGTTCTGGAAATATTGTTTGAACTGGAAGATTTTCACCTATAACCTTCTTTAAGCATGAAACATGGAAAGCTGGATGTACTCGCGAAGAAGCAGGAAGCTCCAATTTGTATGCCATAGTACCAATCTTTTGCAACACCTTGTAAGGACCATAGTACTTTGGCGATAATTTATTATCCTTCTTTGCTTGCTTGAGGGACATTTGTTTGTATGGTTGTAGCCGTAAAAATACCCAATCTCCTACATCAAAGCTTCTCTCGCTACGATGTTGATCTGCCTGTTGTTTCATTCGATTTTGTGCCAAATTCAGGTTATCCTTTAAGAGTTGGAGAACTTCTTGCTGATGCTCGATGTGATCTTCCACTGGTTGAACCTTCGAATTTTCCCTTAAAGATGATGTGATGGATGGTGGATGATATCCATAAAGTGCCATAAATGGGGTCATTTTTGCTGCAGTATGGAAGGAAGTGTTATACCACCATTCAGCAAGAGGTAACCACTTGACCCATTGTGTTTGTTTATCGGATACAAAACAACGAAGATATCCTTCCAAACATTTATTTACTATCTCAGTTTGACCATCAGATTGAGGATGATAAGATGAGCTATGAGCTAATTGAGTACCAAACAAGAAAATAACTCCGTCCAAAAATTTCCAGTAAAAATGGGATCTCTGTCGCTCACAATAACCCTTGGGCTTCCATGTAGCTTTTGAATTCTGTCCATAAATGTAGTAGCAAGTGTACTTGCTTTAAATGGATGAGATAATGCACAAAAGTGTGCATACTTGGTAAGTCTATCAACTACCACCATGATGACACTCTTTCCTTCGGACTTAGGTAAACCTGTGATAAAATCCATTTAAATATCCTCCCAACGTTGACTTGGAATGGATAAAGGTTGTAGAAGTCCTGGGGTCTTAATTGTTTCCACTTTATTCTGCTGGAAAACCAAACATTCCGCCACAAACTTTCGAATATCAGATTTAAGGCCATCCCAAAAAAATTCTTTCTTCACCCTGTGGTAAGTTTTTAAAAAATCCTGAGTGTCCTCCTAAAGGAGAAGTGTGCAATTCCAGAAGAATCTTTTGTTTTAGTTGGGAATTCTTACAAAGATATAAGCGATCTTTGTACCATAAGGAATCATTTTTCCAACTAAATGTATCGGATGTACTAGGATCTTGCTGCAACTTTTGAATGAGTGTCCATACATCTTTGTCCTTCTTCCATTCATCTCTTGCTTTGGTTATCCAATCTGGTTGGATAATAGAAATGGCATAAAGAAATGCTTCCACCTCTTCATTCTTTCTTAAGAGTGCATCTGCAACAACATTAAGCTTTCCTTTTTTGTAGATTATTTCAAAGTCATAACCCAACATCTTTGTGACCCATTTTTTCTGCTCTTCTGATGATAGTCTTTGTTCCAAAAAGTGTTTAAGACTATCATGATCAGTTTTACCTTGAAGTGTCTTCCCATTAGGTAAGTTCGCCATTTCTTTAGTGCATGCAGTATTGCTAACATTTCCTTCTCATAAATAGGTTTCTGTAAATACTTTCCTTTGATTGGATGACTTTCAAAAGAAATGGGTCTTCCTTCCTGCATTAAAACTGCACCAATTCCATTTTCTGAGGCATCACATTCCACAATAAAGGTTTTTGTGAAGTCTGGCGTAGCTAAGACCGGTGCTAGGCACATTGCCTCTTTAAGATGTTCAAAGGCCTTAGTTGCTTCAGGAGTCCATGAAAATGCATCTTTCTTTAATAATGTTGTTAGAGGTGCTGCTATTCTCCCATAATTCTTAACAAACTTGCGATAATACCCTGTTAACCCGAGAAATCCTCGCAACTGCTTTATGGTTGTGTGGAATTTCCATTCCTTAATGGCTTTAATTTTGTTAGGGTCTACTTTAACACCCTCGTGAGCTACAATATGACCCAGATATTCCACCTCTTGTACTCCAAACAAACATTTGGATTTTTTTGCATATAATTGTTTCTCCTGCAATAGTTTGAGCACCCTGTCAACATGTTCAACATGATCCTTCCAAGACCTGCTGTAGATTAGTATATCATCAAAAAATACTAGCACAAATTTTCTAAGGAAAGGTTTGAAAATGGAATTCATCAACCCTTGAAATGTAGAAGGTGCATTGGTAAGGCCAAAAGGCATGACCAAAAATTCATAATGACCTCATGAGTTCGAAATGTTGTTTTTGGAATATCTTCAGTCTTCATTCTAATTTGATGATATCCTGAACGAAGATCCAACTTGGTAAAATAAATTGCTCCATGTAATTCATCAATAATTCATCAATCACAGGAATGGGAAATTTGTCTTTAATGGTGAGCTTATTGAGCTCCCTATAATCTGGACACATTCGCCATGATCCATCCTTCTTGTATACCAATACTACAGGAGCAGAGAAAGAACTTTGACTGGGTTGAATTATACCCGCCTCTAACATTTCTGCAATCATACGTTCAATTTCGCTCTTTTGGAAGTAAGGATATCTATAAGGCCTGATGTTTGGAGGAACACTTCCTGGAATCAAATGAATAGCATGATCATGATCACGAATAGGTGGGACTCCTTTGGGAGTTTCAAACACCTTGGAATGATTGTCCAAGACTTGTTGGAGATCTGCAGAAATAGATGATTTTGATGTTGGAACTTCTAGTGAGCATAATTGTGCAATTACGCCTCGTTGTTCTTTCTTTAGAAGCTTTGTCATGAAATTAGAACTTATTATCCTTCCTGGCTTCCCCGCAATACCCCGTAATTCGACTTCCTTTCCTTCTGAAAAAAATTTCAAGAAAAGTTCTTGAAAATTAAAAGCTACCGTCCCCAAAGATTGTAACCATTGTACTCCTAGTACAACATCGACACCTCCCATAGGAATGGCAAGCATTGGACTAGTCAATACATATTCCCCCATGGTTAGCTTGATATTATGGCATTTTCCAGAGCAATTTATAGTTCCTCCATTTGCAACCATCACTTGACATTCTGGTGCTGGGTATAGGAAACAATTTAATTCCTTGGCTACCTTACAATGAATAAAATTATGGATGCTACCTGAATCAATCAACACTATTACCTTTTTCTTCTTGATTTGTCCTTTTATCTTGAGAGTTTGAGGAGTGGTAATTCCTGCCAGTGCATTACACGATATGGTCGGATTCATTTCTTCCTCTTCTAGGGCTGGTTTCTGGTGTATATCCTCTTCTTGTTCATTTTCTTCTTCCTCTTCACAATATATGTAAAATAATTTCTTCTCAGCACACTTATGACCTTTAGTGTATTTGCTATCACAACTGTAGCAAAGCCCTTTTGCTCTTTTTTCTTCCAATTGTTGTGGTGTCAACCTTGTAGGTTGTGGAAATCTAGGCGTAGCCATACTTCCTTCTTTATAGAATTGAGTGGTAGGCTTCCTTGTCGCCATAATTTTACATTCAACTTTTCTTGCCAACCTGAATGCCTTCTCCAATGAATCAGGTTCCAGAACGCGAACTTCATGTTGAATGTTATCCTTTAAAGTGCCTATGAAGAGATCAATCCTGTGTTCCTCTGGAATATCGGTTACCCTTATATTCAATTTTTGGAAGTCCTCAATGTGCTGCCCCACTAAACCCTTTTGTTTGAGATTTATCAATTGGCTAAAGAAAGTGTTGCTCTTTGTATCCTCATAATGTGCTATCATTTCCTCGGTAAAAATTGACCAAGTGACAATTTTTTTACGGGAGCAAAGCCATCGATACCATACAAATGTATTTTGTTCTAAATGTAAAGTTGCAATGCGTACCTTTTGTGTGTTTTGCACGTTATGGAGATCAAAATATTGCTCCATTTGTGGTATCCATGTTACAGGATCCTTTCCATCAAACTTCCTCATATCCATTTTTGGAATATGGTGGTTCTTCCCGCCAACATTAGAGTTTATGAAATCATGATTAACATTTATTTTGTTCTCATCATGAGGTTCTTCTACTATATTTCCACCATTAGGAATCGTTTCTTGTTTTAAGCTTGTCATCAAGCCTTCCATGTATGCTTTTAGATCATTCTTCATGTTTTCCATGTTGTCTTTCATGTTTTCATCGATCTTAGCTTCCATGTCATCAATATTAGCTTCCATGCCCACTTCCATGCCATCCATCTTAGCTTCCAAACCATTCATCTTAGCTTCCACGCCTTTCTTCAAACCATCCATCTTAGTTTCCATGCCTTTCTTCAAAACTTCCATTTCATTTTTTGTTGTTCTTTGCGAGAGCGAAATTTGTTGCACTTGCTCTTCTAATTTTGACATGTCATGTTGTCATTATTCGTCTTCATGAGTCACAGTAGAGCCTTCTAAAGGCTTAATGGGAGTTGAATTATTTTTAGGGGACATTTTAGAATCCAATACTGGTATCTATTCTACAATATTCCCTTGGAATAAATTCAACTTGATTCTTCAAACAAGACTTATGCAATTCAGAAAAAAAAAATACACACCTTTTACTTGCTTTTTAGGAGCTCTGTATTGAAATTGAAT
The DNA here is from genome assembly GCA_034641835.2 of Pinus albicaulis. Taxonomy (NCBI): domain Eukaryota; kingdom Viridiplantae; phylum Streptophyta; class Pinopsida; order Pinales; family Pinaceae; genus Pinus; species Pinus albicaulis. Next base: position 1,693,334,705 of record CM076581.1, read on the forward strand.
TATCTTTGTAATTGAGAATCTTCAATATCTGAAATTCAATGTTGTAGTAGCCTTCTGAAATTTATTTCAAATGCCATAGGTATGATCTGATTTGGATTCTTCAAGACAAAGTTATTTCCAATCTCCCACAATGACCCAATTTTGGACTGGTTTAGTAGAGCGAACTTGTATGACTTGCCACGTGTCACTATTTCATCCTTAGTCTCTGAAATTGATAGCCAAGAAATGGCAGTCTGTGTGCTTGTAAATAATTTTTACGACACTCCAATCTGATGCCCAGAGAGAGAGTTATTGAACTTTTCCCGCGATCACCTCTTTGAGATGAAATTCAGGAGCCTAAAAAAGCACTACCTTCCACAGATCATATCTCAAAAAATATTGCAAACCAAGCTCCAAAATTTTTTGAAGAATTTCCTCAGGATTTCAGCTTTGCACCATATGAATTTCAGATTCTGAAACTTCGTAGAAATGTTTTTATAGCACAAATTCCACGATGACCTATTTAGGAGCCTGAACAAAGACCTAACTTCCACAGATCATATCTCCGAAAATATTGTGAACCAAGCTCTGAAATTTTTAGAAAAATGTCCCCATGATTTCAGCTTCACACCCTAAAAATTTTAGCTTCTTAAGCTTCGTAGAAAAAAAGTTACAGCGAAAATTCCACGATGACCTATTTGGAGCAGCGAAACCCTAGAATCCAAAGCCTCTGATACCAAATGTTGTGTAACCAACTCCAAAAAGAGAATAAAAGAGATATCAACGCCTTAGAAATGGCCCGCTTCGAGGGGGAAACCTCCAATACATTACATAAATGAACAATTCTTGGATGATACAATCTAAAAAACCTCCTTTCTATATATAGGAGTCCATGGGGCCATAATGTAATCCTAGTGGGCCACAATGTAATCCTAGCCGACCTAACAATAATAATTTAAGGGCACAATAATAACAAAATGGGGGTTACAAGGGTTCAATAATAACAATAAGGGGGTTACACTAACAATAATAAGGGACTATACTAGTGATATAGGGACCTAACACAAATCCAAAAAACTCATCAAGGGTCAAGGCTTGGAACAATTAATGGCTGAATCTAACTTACAAGCCCTTGACATAAACATGGTAGATGCCTTGGATGAACATGAAGGACTGCCTGCTCCTGCTGTTGAAGAAAAATTCCAAAACTCACCTTGGTATGCTGACATTTTGTATGTGCTTACAAATCTTAATGCTCCTCCTGATTTATCAAAGACAAAAGCAATGTTTTTAAAGTTAAAAGTTAGAAATTATTGCATTTTAAATGAATGTTTATACTGGAAAAATGCAAATGGTTTGTTGCTTAAATTTCTGCTTGAAGTTGATGCAGAGAGGGTCAAACATTAGTTCCATGAAGGAGAGTGTGGAGGCCATTTATACTAGAAAACCATAGCCAACAAAATCCTTAGGGTTGGCTTTTACTGGTGCACACTTTTCCAAGATGTACATAAAATGATAGTTTCCTGCCATAAGTGCCAAATATTTGAGAGACAAAGAAAACTCCTCCCTTTACCATTACAACCAATCCCTGTTGAAGCTCCTTTTCAACAGTGGGGCCTAGATTTCATATGAGAAATCCATCCTGCTTCCTTTGCCCAACACAAATGGATTCTCATAGCCACATAATATTTCACAAAATGGATAGAGGCCATACCTTCTAGGAATGCCACAGATTCTGTCATCATAAAATTCCTTGAAGACCACATCCTATCTAGATTTCGCTGCCCTAGGAATATTATCACTGATAATGTTGCTGCTTTTGGTTCCAAAAAGATGATTGATTTTTGTCACAGGTATCATATTTCACTTGGTCATTCTACTGCTTACTATCCTCAGGGTAATGGGCTAGCAGAATCATCAAATAAGAGCTTGGTGACAATCATCAAGAAGTTTCTTGAAGAGAACAAAAAATCATGGCATAACAAGTTGGTGCATGCTCTCTAGGCAGACAGATTTACTACAAAGAAATCCATTGGCATGTCACCATACCATCTTGTTTATGGGGCTGATGCAGTGTTCCCTACCAGCCTAGGGGTACCAGTGATAAAATTATTCCAAGAAATATAGTCAGAAGAATACAGCATGGTAAGGAGGATCAATCAAATAATACATCTCCAGCAAATAAGAGAAGAGGTCTACAACAGAGCTTAGAAAGTGCAAGAGAACATCCAAAAATTGTTTGATAAAAGAACAAAATATTGTGATTTTAATATTGGAGACAAGGTACTTAAGTGGGACTCTAGGAGAGAGGACAAGGGTAAGCATGGTAAATTTGAAAGTTTGTGGCAAGGTCCTTACATCATCCAATCCACCATTGGTCCCAATGCGTTTTTTCTGCAAGAATTAGATGGTACAGATCTGTTTTGGGGTCCTATCAATGGAAGGATGCTCAAACATTACTACTGCTGAAGTTCAGATTTTAAAGTTTCCACTTCCATTTTAAATACCATTGCTTTGTTTAGTTTTAAAGAAAAAGGGAAAAATACAAAAAAAAGAGAAAATAAAAGGTTCAGACATGCTCAAAACTTGAACCTCTGAAGTTCCAAAAGAATGGCTCAAATAAGCTCAAAAACTGAGCCAAAGAAAGGGAAAGGTTGGTTCTAATGTGCCCAAAACCTGAACCAGCAAAGAAAGAAAAAGGAATCAACTCTAACAAGCTCAAAACCAGAGCTGAAATGAAGAAGAAAAGTGACTCTAACAAGCTCAAAATCTGAGTCACAAGAAAAAGAAGGATGCTCAAAAGTTTCACAATTTCAAGGCTTCACATTTTGGTTTCAATTTCCTAAAAAGTTCAGTTCATTTGCAACTATATTTATGCCATGATCCCATAGCAAACAAGATAGTCTAATCCTGGTTTGGCTGTTTTTAAATTTATGTTGTAGAATGTAGAGAATGAAATCTGCTAGACAGTTTAATCCTAGCAGATATTAGTGTAGGTAGAAAAGCTATGAAGCCAACTGTTTAATCTGGTCTCATGGAGGAATAAGGGTAGATTTAGATTAGTTTTTTTTTTTCTTTCAATAAAAAATGATGAAGAAGGTTTGCAAGTCTAAATGCACCTTGAAGAAAAAATGTTAGGACAGTAGGATGTGTAGGTAGATTGTTCGAGAGAATATTACTGTTGATATGATGTTTTCATGAGTTGTGGCAGCTGATTCAGGAAAGAAGAAATGTGTCAAGTATTAGGCATCTAGCCTACATCCAAAAGATTATTTCTGAAGTTCTTGACACCTTCAAGAAGATGCCATCCCCATATGAAGCCACTGTTAGCCACCTATAAATTTTTGTCAAGCAAACATGTGGCTAAATATGTTTCTGAGTCTTCAGGATATAAATTTCCTTTGAAAACCTATCATTCTTGAAGCTTCCATGTGTCTTATAGCCTTTGAGAAGACCTTCACTATTGTTTACATTGAAAAGGCCCTATTGTTTTGTGAAAATAATGCTTCAAAAGGCCCTGTAATTGCCCATTTTCACTCATTTCCCTTCATTTTCATTAAGCCTCCTTTTCCTCTTTAGAACCTCCTTATCCCTCTAAAAAACCTCCAAAATCCTTTTAAGCCTCTAAAAACCCCTTTTATAGGTTTAAAACACCCTTTTCCGCTTTACCGAAAGCCAAGAAATCCCTTGAAAAACACTCATTTTGGCTTAAAAAACACCCTTTTTTCCATTGAGGCCTTAAGCCCCTTTCGGCCTAGCCCTTAGCCCCTTTTCCCGCATATGACCCACGCCCAGGACCAGGTGCTAAGCCCCGTCACGCAATCGCAATCAGAGCTTTCCTTTACCACCTTTTCCTTTGTTATCCCAAAATTTTCTGATGCGATGACATTTGTTCTATCAGCCTCCACTGCAATATTGGCCGTCGATCTTTATAGATCTAACGGCCAACGCTAAAATCTCACAGCGCCCATAACCCATTTCATTACCCCTCCAATGGTGTATGGACCATTGATATCTTTCCTAATCTGATGGCTAGCGCAAAATTGCATCGCGCTAACCCAGCGTCCCCACTTTTCTTTTTCCTAGATGGCCGACTCCCTGATTTAATCCTGGCCGTTGAATCCACAGGAACCGACGGTGGGGATTTGTTCGCGCCTTTGTTCATAGAGCCCATCATCGCTCCACCGATTTAATCTAAACTGTTGAATCCACAAGAACCAACGGCCTAGATTTAATCACGCTCTGCCCTTGTGCCCTCCATCATTTCCCCTCCAATCAGATCTCCACCATTGATATCTCCAATGATCCGACGGTCCGCGCTAAATCGCAAATCGCAAAATCAAAGAGCCACAGAATTTTGGTCCCCTAACTTTCTCCAATTCAATTAAATATCCGCCATCCATTCCGCCAGATCTGAAGGTCTAGATTTCATCACACACCACCTTCCCCTTTTCCCTGTTCCGTTGTTCCACCGATCCCCAATCAAATCTTGGCCGTCCATTCTACAGATCCAATGTTCAGGATTTAATCTTCTATTAGCCCTTACCACCTTATTTCCCGTGCATCTTTCCATATCGCGCTCTCATCCCCACCATCAGATCTCTCCACCTTTCATCCAATGGCTGAGAATGCATATCATGCGATTTCTGCATCCAAGATTTAATGTTTCAAATTTACACGATGAAAGCGGCTTTTGGGAGGACACATGTCAGACAGCGAGTAATATCACATTTTTTGGGCAGAATTTTAAAACCACTTTGAAGCTGCGTGAAACCAACAGTTTTTCAGCTAAAACCACCTCTTCCCCTTTGCTCCCGAAAGCTCCATCTAAAGATCTTGACCGTTCATTTGATCTAGATCAACGACCCACATTTTATCGCATTTTCATTCATATCAAATTCATCGAACCTTCCAAAGAAATTCATCGAAAGATCTCCACCGTCGATCTCCTCCAGTGATCCGACAGACTACATTCAATCTCCCTTCGCCCTCTAGGTCTCACCACCAAAGGCCCCCGATATCCTTCATTTTACCCTTTTTCCTTTGTATTCGCCCAAATATTAAACTTTTGTGTTTTAAAATTAAAAGTGTTTTCTTCCACCTAATTCAGTCTAGACAACTACACCGGTGAATATCGACCATTGATCACCATCCATCAATCTAATCGGACGGTCTAGAAGCCTCCTCGCACCAAACCTTCATCAACTCAGTTTTTCACCATTCCGTAGTGATTTTCAGCCGTTTTTGCACTGTGCTACCATCTCCACCGGGCCTCCGCAGCATCCTCCTCCACTCCCATGGATTTCTTAACATGTTTATCGTCTTTTTGCAGGGTTACAGATAGTGAAAATCACTCTCAATCTCACTATCACAGATAGGGTAATACAGGGTGCATAATGCCATTCTTTCAGAGCCGAAGATTGCAGGGAAGGTGCCTGTGAAGTTTTAAACGTGATTTTCAGTAAAGATCAAGTTATTAACTCCATTCCAAACCTTCTAGTGCCATTAAAACTTGCATATTCGTAGACAAGACAGAAGGAAGCGATAAAGAGTATCAGTGACAGTTTAAAGGGATTAAAAGCTCATTATTGAAGATTTAATGCTTTAGTCTAGTGTTTTAAGGACGAAGATATAGATTGAAGACCTTATAAATGATACAGAAGGAAAATAGGGCCTAAAGTGCATGAAACAAGCCATATCAGTGTTTCACATCAGCAGAATGTTCTTTCCCAAGAAAGGACAAGTTCCCATAGTGTTTTTTATTCTCCATCAAGTTCCTGAGAAGATCATCACCCTGACAGAAGTCCTAAGATTTCCAGAGCATTAGTTACAGAGTATGGAAGGCCTGAAAGTCATTTATCCACCTTACTTGTCCCAGAATACAAACATATTACAAAAATCTAGAAAGTACATCAGGAACATACCTCTGAAGTTATTATCAACCTGTCGAAGACAACTAATTCACCCAAAGAGTACTGAAAGTCAATACGGGATATTAAATCAGAATGGGCCTCAAGCACTCTTCTTCATTTGTTTTAATGTTTCATTTAAAAGTTATATCTACCTCCACAACCATTCTTTCAGCTATAAGAACTCTTCAGAAATACATTGTAAATGTTTGTTAACTATGGATTGTAAGTTGTTTCATGGAGATAGAGTTATGTGTATAAGTTGTAAAATAGGCTGGGAGATGATTTTAGACTGATTCAAGCTATTGGAAAATGATGTATGTGACTGGTGTTTCTCTTTAATATGAAAATAATTTTCATTGGATCCTGATCTAAATCAGCGGTGAAGTGTTCTATCTGTATTGTTTTCCCTCTGTTATGCATCACATTTCATTTCTCTGATAAGAATCAGTAATCTAGCTTAGGATATACTGTTGTAAAGTACCCTAATGCTACCTTCTCTTCTTACCTTTGATGTTTTATGCTAAGTGTGTAATGTAAGAAAAAAATCAAGATAATTTAACTAGCATAGTAGTTGGTTTATCCATGCTTGTTGATGTATGAATTTAGAGTCTGTTTTTAGATGTTCTTGTTTGGTTTCAACTGAAAGAATTGGGAAACTGGGAGATTTAGAGTTAGCTCTGTCTCACTAGGGTCCTTTTATAACAGTTTGCCTTTCTAAGATCCCTTAAGTTGAATGTCAAAAGCCCAGAAGGTTAAAGGTCTTTCTCTGATCTTAGGCTTCACTTTGTGTTCATCGTTAATGTTTTCTATTGTCTGAAGAGTTAGCCTCATTAGGATTTTCATCATAGACAGTTAAGGCATGTTTTGTCCCTCGATTTTCTCCTAAGTGGTCACCTTGGAAGGTTTCCTTGTCATTCACCTTCATTTCTTTATCATTTCATCCCATACTATCACCTTTAAAGATCCTCTGATTAGATGACTAGCCCATTTGAAAGCCTTGGATATTGAATTGTAGGTAAACCCTTTTATGACCCCATTGTCCAATGGACTTGTATTTTATTTGAATTATCTCCCCATTGCTATAATCCTTCTTTACTCACTTCTTTGCCTCACATTGAACCCTTCTTTCATGTTTCCCAACCAAACAACAAAACAAAACAAAACAACAACCCTTGTGCCATATAACTAGCCTAATACCTTAATATTGAACTTCAGAGATATATTATTCCTTACATTTATAGATAGATCCCTTTGTTAGCCACCTATAATATTTTGTTATACCAAAAGGTGGCTAAATTTTTTTGGAGCCTCCAAGGAACAATTTTATCACTAAAAATTGTTGGCTCTTGAAGTCTCTCTAAGGCCTCATGCCTCTGTCCAGATCCCTTATTGCTGTTTACATCCTAAAAGCCTCTTAAATCCTTCAAAAATCCCAAGTTAAATACTGCTACCGAACCCCTTGGTCCCCTTCCTTTCTTCCTCACTAACCTCATTTTCTATTCTCCATTTCCCATGAAAAACCCACAATTTCATGTTTCTCCCTTTCCATTTCATTAAAATCTCTTTTATAAGGTTAAAAACCCACTTTTTAACCTTACCGAAACCTTCATTTCCTTCAAGAAACCCTTCAAAAACCATGAAAATACATGTTTTTATGTATAGAACTTAAGCCCCTCGAGCTTAAGCTCTTAGCCCCTTTTCTTCCATACGGACGCACCCTGGAACCAAGTTTTAACCCTTTGGCGCTTATTGCAAATCGCAAATCGCAATTTTCAGTTTTCCTCCAAAGAGCATCACAAATATTCGCGCTGCGATCCATCGCAGATCGCAGATCGTAATTTCCAGTTTTCCTCCAAAGAGCCATCGCAAATATTTGCACTGCGATCCATCGCAGATCGCAGATCACAATTTCCAATTTTCCTCCAAAGAGCCATCGCAAATATTTGCGCTGCAATCCATCACAGATCGCAAATCGCAATTTTCAGTTTTCCTCCAAAGAGCCATCGCAAATATTTGCGATGCGATCCATCGCAGTTTCCGCCCATCGCATAATCGCAATATCGCATTTTCTCTCCGTCGCATAATCCGCCATCGCGTTTTCCACTTTTACGATTTGCGATCAGTCCCGCAGGGCCCACCGTACGATCCCCTCGCCGCTCATATAAAATGCGCCTTTTTCCTTTGTAAAATTAAAAAACGTCATATTTTATTGTTTACAAAGGTTTTCCGCTGGTTCGTTTTTAATAAATCTCCACCGTCGATCTGCCCCGCAGATCGGACGGTGCGGAGCGCGACTTACCTTGTGGACCCCCCATCTATGCGTTGTTTACCAAACCCGCTTGGTTTTTCCGCACCACTCTTCGGCGGGAAGCAGTTTTTCCCTGATGGCCAGCGAATCCATACATCCAGTGACACGTGTCCTTTGCAGTGTTACAAAACCACCATGTAACCTCAGTCCCCCACGCGTTATAGTTCGGATCAAGTCGCCCAGCGGAATTCATCATAGCCGTCCGATCTAGACCCACGGATCTAGCGGCTATTGTTCACTTTAGTCGTCTGCCCTTTAACCAAAATGCCTGCGCTATAACCAAGCTGCTGACGTTCTAGTTCCTTCTCCCAACCTTCGATCTTGCGCGATCGACGGCTTAGATTTTATCTTTTTTCACCATTCTATGATTTCTCCAATTAATCCCGACTGTTGGATGATGCCATCCAACGGCCCTACTTCCTCCGCACATCCTCCAATGCAGTTTAACCTATAAACGCAGGATTTCATAACTTTTGTTTGTATTTTGCAGGGTTTAATGTTTTTCGCTATATTCAGATAAAATTCGAAAGATGAGGGTGACGACCCTCCCTCCTTCGATTTATCAAAGGAAATCGTTCGCAGGTGTCAAATTAGCGTTTTCATCAGTGTTTCATGAGGCATTGATGCCGTATAACCCTGTGATGCCCTGTGTAACAGCGAAGCACCAAGAATCCGGCACAGTCAAAGAGTATCAGCTGTAGAAGACCAGAAATGTGCCAGCACAAAGAATTGAAGACAATTTTATGGGGATTACGGCTAAGACTGTTATCAAAAGCCTAATCCCCAATCTAAAACACAGTCTGCAGAATACCTAAAGTGTTTTAGTGACATCAAACCCTCCACCGCCACAAAAGGGAGGTGAATTGATTCCTCCCAGCAACTAAACACCACCTGTTGCCTCAAACCTTTCAAACCAGGGCCGAAGTTATTGCAAAGGAAGATGTTTTGCCTCAACGCAGCCAGGGAGTTACTTATGCAAGGAAATCAATGCAAAAAATATCTACAGAGTTACTCCACACAACATACAGAGCCTCAAAGTCAAATTAAGCTCTCGCTGAGCTTTGATATTTATTGTAAACAGATAATACAACGATCCACCTGTAAACTTCTCCATAGAGCCCCTCAAAAGGCCGCGAAGTCTTGAAACTGTATTAATTGTCTTAGGAGATCTTTCTAGATTTCACTTCCTCATTATTCTATATATACCTCTGTAGAAGAAGAGAAGTCGTTGGTTGTTGGTTGTTGTTTGATTACAAGCTGTAACACTGAAAATCTCCGAAATAAATATACAATTCTGTTGAAGTTGAAAAAAAAATTGAAGTCTTGGATGTCTTGATGATGTTGTTGCATGCTTGTTCCTGAGAAGGCTCTATCATTGGATCCATGAGCTTGGCTGTTGGTGAAGTATTCTGAACTGTTTTATGTTTTCCCCTGTTTTCATTATGTTCCATAATTTCTTACTACAATAGGTTGAAAGTTTTAGGCTAAGAAATGACTCTTGGAAGCACCTTAGACCTGTTCATCCTTCACTGTTTTATGTTTTCTTCTGCTGAAGTATTTTAGAGGCTTTAAACTTTCTCTTTAGTCTTCATGCTCGTTTATTTCTATGATAGCTCAAATAGTTGGTTTCAGCATGATTTATGGTTCTCCCTGCTTGTCTGCCATCACTTGAAAGCTGTTATTGAAGTCTCCCTTTGAAGTACCATTGTTTTAAGTTAATCAAAGAGGTCGGTTTTGATCTTGCCCTTTGCCATTACTTGAACAGTTGTTTTGAAGGTCATTATATTTGTAAGCATAGATGTTATGTAGGTGTTCCCTCTTCTATAAATGCAACTATCAGTAAATCTTTTATGTTTTCTAAGTCCTTTAAAATAAAATCTTTAAGGAAATAGGGGATTCCCCGAATCTTAGATTTCATTTTAAAAGTTGTCTTGAAGTCATTATTTTCTTAAAGAATGTTTGTAGAATTTATGGTTAGCCCTGTCTATCAAATATCTCTTTATTGTTAAGTTATTTTTTCAAGTTCCCTTTGTTGAGAATTAAACTTCTCTTTCCAAATCATTAATGTCCATCTCATTCCAAAACAAAGGATCCTGTGGCCAAGTTAGATTTTCCCTTTGATATCCCATATCCCTTGAAGAGTTTGTCATGACCTTATTTTGACTCCATTACCCAATGAACCAAATATTTCCTCTTTCTGTCTATCTTTCCTAGACCTTTCATATTCTGTTGTATCAACTCAACCCAACCAAACAAACATATGCACTTAATAACTAGTCTAAAATCGATACTCAGAGCACAGAAGATAAACCTTTGCAAACAAATATTTGAGAGATCCCTCTCTGAGAACAGGAGGACTAGATCCTGGAACTCTAAAGATTGGTTTCGATGTTGCCTTTTCTTTTAATTTTCCAAACTGTCAAAACATGGGACACCAACATAATGGCGATCAGGGTGGGACGTTCTGAGTCAGTGACAATCTAAGTACCCCTTAGGACTCCAAAAATCCCTTATTTTCAAAGACTATCCAGTGATTATCGGCCACCTCATCGCCACCAACATAATGGCGATCACGGTGGGACCACTGAGTTCATAATTTCTTGGCAAGCTCTTATAAACTCATTAGTATTTCAAACAACCATAGAAACTCAGAAAACCCAAAAATATTTTAGTTTGGTTTCATAATAAACATGGTGGTGGAACCATAAAATTTTTTTCCTTCACAAAAGCTAAAAAAATTTCCACCTGGTGACTCCGCTGGCCTCCAGTAGGCATATTACCCTTCCAGTCTGTGTAGACTCCCTTGGGAATGCATTGAGAAAACCCAATCATGCTGTCGGTGGACAGAAAATTTCAAAATCTTCCACCTGGCGACTCCACAAACCCAAAAGACCTAATAAATCTACTGGCAGAAGACTCTAAAATGGTTAAAAAGATACAGTGACCTTAAATACAAAACTCAACCATTACAAGACCTAGACAATGAGCAATATTATAGAAAAATTAATAAAGAATAATTACTGATCATGATGGAGAAAATGATGTACATACTTGGGAAAAGATTTGAAAGGCATGAGGCCAATTTAAATATTGATGATCTAGAGCAGCCCATACTCCTTTCGAATCAAGAGCAAACCCAAAAACTACAAAATAGGTATGATGAACAAGATTACAATGAGAGAAATGAAGAAGGTTGTTAGGAAACTTCTGATTGCCTACCTATTTCTTGTATTATGCCATTAAGAGAACTCCATAACCAGATTGCAAAAGCTCATAGTGAGCAGTGCCTTGAGGAAAACATAATCCATTTGAACCGACAAAATCTGAAATAGGAGAAGAGACAATACAGCCAGGGTTTCTTCCTTTATGTTTCGAATCATTTCAGATTATTAAAAGACAATGGCATCTTCATAATATTCTTGAAACAACTCATGTACCTTGTAGTCGAAGTGACTGCCATGAAAATCATGAGGTGTTGGTTGAAATTGAGATAGATCAAGAAAAGGAAGAGAATCCTCAAAATTCCCCTATGAGCACAAGTAATCATTCCCTAGAAGAGGCTCAAGAAGACATCCAGCCTCAAAACCAGTTAACACAAGAGGGAGAGGACTATTTTTCTTCTGTCCAAAGAAAAGATAACATTCCTTCTCTTTTTACAGAGGAAGAAATTGATCAAATATTAAATAAACAGTTAGCCCGAAATTCTTTATTAGAACAAAACACTCCTGCTCATTTATCTACTAAATCTTGTTGTCTTGAAATAGAAAATAAACGTGTAGGTCAGCTAAAGAAACAAAATGATAACCCAATATGTTTGATTGGTGAAATTGTGTATACTAATGATCTTTCAACTTCTGATAAATCTAATGATGATGATGAGCTCCAAACAGAAACTAATCATGCAGGGCAACCAGCAGTGGATTGGTGTCATGAAATTCATTATCATCAGCTTGAAAGTAGCAATCAGCCAGTCCAATTCATCAAGAATAATTTTCACATAATTGGGAATAAGTTATCTATTAGTTGTAATGTTGGGGTTGAGAAGAAAGAGCAATTTCTTGAACATGATGCATATGAGGAGCCTCCTCCTGAAAGAGTTGAGGTAATAAAAAATACCCCTACTCAAGAACATGATGATCTCTTCACAGAGCACAATCCACTGAATCAGAGCATACCAGGACTACAAGAGGACAACACTGCAATATATGATGAATCCTCTAGTTCAGATAATAATGAAGATGAGGAAGTTTTTCTTCCTCATAAGAATCTTTGCCTTAATCCAGTGGAGAAAGAAGAGATGATCCTGGTTGAAACATATCTTCCAAACACTCACAACCAGGTATTATTTCAAGATCCCTATGCTCATTTCTTGAAAATATTTGAAGAAGGGATAAAGGTTATTAGGAGCAGTATATTACCAAAAGCAAGAGGATTATTTAGCACTGCTGCTAAAAAACAAAAAGAATGGGAGTGGCCCTGTTTGTCCAGCCTGCCCAAGGAGATGAAGAAGGACCAATCGTGGAATCATTTTCTAGATTGGTTGTACTGGAAAAGAGAGTTCATCAGCTAAAACATGTAAATGTTCCAAGTTAGATTAGGTTAGATAGGAAAGAAATAAAGCTCAATCCTTTGAGCATTTAGTTAGTTGTTGATTTTTGTCTTGTAAGAAAAAGAAAAATACAAAAACAATAGAAAGAAAGAAAAGAGGGCAGAAATGAAAACAAGAAAGGAAAAGCCCCATGCCAAAAAAGAGAAATAAATCTGAAAGTGTGCAAACTCAAATGCCACTCCTGAAAAACACACTTCTAATTAGTCAAACAATTTAATCTTGAATAATTAGCTTTAAATTTTCTGCTGATAGGATAGTGAATTTTATCTGCCAAACTGCTTAATCTTGGCTTATCAGTAGATAGTTCAGGTTAGAAATTGAAGGTTCAAACAAAATCAAAATCTGAACCAAAGTTTCCAAAGAAGAATGACTCAAATCTTTTTTATCTTCTGGGTTAAAAAAGATATAAAGATCTGGTTCTAATCAACTTAAAACCTGAGCCAGAACAAAAGCAAAAACAGAGCTGTGAAGGAAGAGAAGGCCATGATGAGACTTTCAGGTCTTAAGCCTTCCTTTTTGTTTTTATTTTTTTCAAATAATAATCTATGTGCAGCTTGTCTTTATGCCATAGATCACAACAAGTCAAACAACTTAATCTTGACTTGGCTGTTTTTAAATTTCTGTTGTAGAATTTAGAAAATGGAAGTCTGATTGGACAGTTTAATCCCAACAGACAGTAGATTAGGTAGAGAAATATCTGAGCTCAACTGTTTAATCTGAGTTCAGGGAGAAATAAGGAGTAGAAGTAGATTATTTTTTATGCTTTCAAAAGAATAAAATGTTGTGAAAATAGTTTGCCAATCCAAGTGCACTCTGATGAAGAAAAAATGTTAGATAAGTAGGATTGGGTAGGTAGAAAGTTTGTATTAATGAAAGTCCATTGTTTTCATAGCTGCTAAAAAGTTTTCAAAACTAGATCATCTAGCAAAGGAAGGGCAGCCCAATGGATCAGGCACAGGTCAGCCTCCCAGAGAACACTAGATGAGGCAACTAATCAGCCTCCCAGAGAATGCAAGTCTAAAGTTCTTGATGCCTTCAAGAAGGCACCATCCCCAAGTGGAGCCACTGTTAGCCACCTATAATATTTTTTTATACCAAAAGGTGGCTAAATATTTTTGGAGCCTCCAAGGAACAATTTTATCACTAAAAATTGTTGGATCTTGAAGTCTCTCTAAGGCCTCATGCCTCTGTCCAGATCCCTTATTTCTGTTTACATCCTAAAAGCCTCTGAAATCCTTCAAAAATCCCAAGTTAAATACTGCTGCAGAACCCCTTGGTCCCCTTCCTTTCTTCCTCACTAACCTCATTTTCTATTCTCCATATCCCATGAAAAACCCACAATTTCATGTTTCTCCCTTTCCATTTCATTAAAATCCCTTTTATAAGGCTAAAAACCCACTTTTTAACCTTACCGAAAGCTTCATTTCCTTCAAGAAACCCTTCAAAAACCATGAAAATACATGTTTTTATGTATAGAACTTAAGCCCCTCGAGCTTAAGCTCTTAGCCCCTTTTCTTCCATACGCCCGCACCCTGGAACCAAGTTTTAACCCTTTGGCGCTTATCGCAAATCGCAAATCACAATTTTCAGTTTTCCTCCAAAGAGCATCGCAAATATTCGCGCTGCGATCCATCGCAGATCGCAGATCGCAATTTCCAGTTTTCCTCCAAAGAGCCATCGCAAATATTTGCGCTGCGATCCATCGCAGATTGTAGATTGCAATTTCCAGTTTTCCTCCAAAGATATTTGTGATGCGATCCATCGCAGATCGCAAATCACAATTTTCAGTTTTCCTCCAAAGAGCCATCGCAAATATTTGCGATGCGATCCATCGCAGTTTCCGCCCATCGCATAATCGTAATATCGCATTTTCTCTCTGTCGCATAATCCGCCATCGCGTTTTCCACTTTTGCGATTTGCGATCAGTCCCGCAGGGCCCACCGTACGATCCCCTTGCCGCTCATATAAAATGTGCCTTTTTCCTTTGTAAAATTAAAAAAAGTCATATTTTATTGTTTACAAAGGTTTTCCCCCAGTTCGTTTTTAATAAATCTCCGCCGTCGATCTGCCCCGCAGATCAGACGGTGCGAAGTGCGACTTACCTTGTGGAGCCCCCATCTATGCGCTGTTTACCAAACCCGCTTGGTTTTTCCGCACCACTCTTCGGCGGGAAGCAGTTTTACCCCGACGGCCAGCGAATCCATACATCCAGTGACACGCATCCTTTGCACTATTACAAAACCGCCGTGTAACCTCAGTCCCCCGCGTGTTATAGTTCGGATCAAGTCGCCCAGCGAAATTCATCATAGTCGTCCGATCTGGACCCACGCATCCAGCGGCTATTGTTCACTTTAGTCGTCCACCCTTTAACCAAAATGCCTGCGCTATAACCAAGCCGTTGACGTTCTAGTGTCTTCTCCCAACCGTCGATCTTGCATGATCGACGGCTTAGATTTTATCTTTTTTCACCATTCTATGATTTCTCCAATTAATCCCAACCGTTGGATGATGCCATCCAATGGCCCTGCTTCCTCCGCACATCCTCCAATGCAGTTTAACCTATAAACACAGGATTTCATAACTTTTGTTTGTATTTTGCAGGGTTTAACATTTTTCACTATATTCAGATAAAATTCGAAAGATGAGGGTGACGACCCTCCCTCCTTCGATTTATCAAAGGAAATCGTTCGCAGGTGTCAAATTCGTGTTTTCATCAGTGTTTCATGAGGCATTGATGCCGTATAACCCTGCGCAGCCCTGTGTAACAGCGAAGCACCAAGAATCCAACATAGTCAAAGAGTATCAGCTGTAGAAGACCAGAAATGTGCCAGCACAAAGAATTGAAGATAATTTTATGGGGATTACGGCTAAGACTGTTATCAAAAGCCTAATTCCCAATCTAAAACACAGTCTGCAGAATACCTAAAGTGTTTTAGTGACAACAAACCCTCCACCGCCACAAAAAGGAGGAGAATTGATTCCTCCCAGCAACTAAATGCCACCTGTTGCCTCAAACGTTTCAAACCAGGACAGAAGTTATTGCAAAGGAAGATGTTTTTCCTCAACGCAACCAGGGAGTTACTTATGCAAGGAAATCAATGCAGAAAATATCTACAGAGTTACTCCACACAGCACACAGAGCCTCAAAGTCAAATTAAGCTCCCGCCGAGCTTTGATATTTATTGTAAACAGATAATACAACGATCCACCTGTAAACTTCTCCATCGAGCCCCTCAAAAGGCCGCGAAGTCTTGAAACTGTATTAATTATCTTAGGAGATCTTTTTAGATTTCACTTCCTCATTATTCTATAAATACCTTTGTAGAAGAAGAGAAGTCATTGGTTTTTGGTTGTTGTTTGATTACAAGATGTAACATTGAAAATCTCTGAAATAAATATACAAGTCTGTTGAAGTTGAAAAACAATTTGAAGTCTTGGATGTCTTGATGATGTTGTTGCATGATTGTTCCTAAGAAGGCTCTATCATTGGATCCATGAGCTTGGCTGTTGGTGAAGTATTCTGAACTGTTTTATGTTTTCCCCTGTTTTCATTGTGTTCCATAATTTCTTACTACATTAGGTTGAAAGTTTTAGGCTAAGAAATGACTCTTGGAAGCACCTTAGACCTGTTCATCCTTCACTGTTTTATGTTTTCTTCTGCTGAAGTATTTTAGAGGATTTAAACTTTCTCTTTAGTCTTCATGCTTGTTTATTTCCTTGATAGCTCAAATAGTTGGTTTCAGCATGATTTATGGTTCTCCCTGCTTGTCTGCCATCACTTGAAAGCTGTTATTGAAGTCTCCCTTGAAGTACCATTGTTTTAAGTTAATCAAAGAGGTTGGTTTTTATCTTGCCCTTTGCCATTACTTGAACAGTTGTTTTGAAGGTCGTTATAGTTGTAAGCATAGATGTTATTTAGGTGTTCCCTCTTCTATAAATGCAACTATCAGTGAATCTTTTATGTTTTCTATGTCCTTTAAAATAAAATCTTTGAGGAAATATGGACTTCCCCGAATCTTAGATTTCATTTTAAAAGTTGTCTTGAAGTCATTATTTGCTTAAAGAATGTTTGTATAATTTATGGTTAGCCCTGTCTATCAAATATCTCTTTATTGTTAAGTTATTTTTTCAAGTTCCCTTTGTTGAGAATTAAACTTCTCTTTCCAAATCATTAATGTCCATCTCATTCAAAAACAAAGGATCTTGTGGCCAAGTTAGATTTTCCCTTTGATATCCCATATCCCTTGAAGAGTTTTTCATGACCTTATTTTGACTCCATTACCCAATGAACCAAATATTTCTTCTTTTTGTCTATCTTTCCTAGACCTTTCATATTATGTTGTATCAACTCAACCCAACCAAACAAACATATGCACTTAATAACTAGTCTAAAATCCATACTCAAAGCACACAAGATAAACCTTTGCAAACAAATATTTGAGAGATCCCTCTCTGAGAACAGGAGGACTAGATCCTGGAACTCTAAAGATTGGTTTTGATGTTGCCTTGTCTTTTGATTTTCCAAACTGTCAAAACACGGGACACCAACACCCTCTCTGGATCCAGGAGGGCTAGATCCTGAGATCCCACAGTGGTTTGATGTTGTATTATCATTTGGTATTTCTGAATCTTCCAAATCATATGAACCACAACAAGTTGGAAGCTCTAGCTACTTTTGGTCACAAAATTGGAATTATGCAAATGTATAAGATGTTGGCAACGTTTCTCATGGATTTGGGTCCTTTCATAGCTAATATGTTTTTATGGCTCTTAGGAATTTTTTTATTCGAGCTTCGCACGGGTACTACTGTGGGATTCTATGTTTGTGAATGTATGTAATTCATGTTCTATTTTAGGTTATGGAAAGAAATGGTAGTGGTTTATTGTTGTTTCTCCCAGCATAGTGTTTCTCCGATGTTCATGATTTTGGGTCATTTTGTGGCTAATATGTTTTTATGGCTCTTAGGAATTTCTTTATTGAAGCTTCACACGGGTACTATTGTGGGATTTTATGTTGGTGAATGTATGTACTTCATGTTCTATTTTAGGTTCTGGCAAGAAATGGTTGTGGTTTTCTTTTATTTCTCCCATCGTAGTGTTTCTCATGTTCATGGCACATTTGATGTGGAAACTAAGGGTTCAAATGTAATGGAAAGAATATGAATATTTGAAAACATTGAAGAGAATGTGGAGGGAACTATGCATAAACAACCAAGACTTGAAAATATGTCTTTTTTAGTGGAACATTCCATAGTTGTTGATCCTAGTGTATTGGCATATTGGGAAAACAAAGTGAAAAGTTTAATGGAAGAGTTTTTCAATGAGAAAATTACTCTCAAAGTATATTTAGAAAAGGGAGAATCTAAAAGAAAGATCCATTTCGAAATTTGTGGCATTGATTATGGAATAGGTGATGTATCCTTGGCAGCGCTGAAAATGTGCAACTTCAAAAATTTTCATATGGAAACAGGGGCCCATCAACAATGCCTTTCAATGCCAAGTGGTAGTGAAATTACTTCATGTGACAAAGTACAACATACAACAGTGGTTGTATATCGATTTAATATTGATCAAGAAATCAAACTTGTAGATGATTTCAACAAGAAACATGAGCCTAATTTGTTCAAGGTGGTGGAAGCAGCACTTGCAGACTATAAGGACATGAAAAAAGTGAGATTGGAATGTACCAATGCGATAAATGGTTTTTTTTAGTACCGAAAAGTGGTAAGATTTTTATTTCTCTAAATGAAAACATGAAATCAAAGAAGCACACTACTAATACTCCGAATGAGGCTTAACATGGGGAGATTCGGTTAATGACTGGCATGGTCGGGAGACCCAAGAAGCCTACCAATGATAAGTTCCAACAAATTTTGACTAGGTTCTTAGTCCCATCATCACCATCATTATTACATAGGGGTTCTACAAGGTCAAATCCTTATACTTCAAGTGTGTTAATTAGTGGCTAATTAACAATTTAGACTAAACTTGAATAAGAATTTGTATATTATTTTATTTATATTACTTCTATTTTTTTTTGTTTTTTATTATGTTGTCATCTTATTATAGCTCAATTATCTCCCTTGTTACTACAATGTTGTCAGTATTGGTATCCTTATATTGATAGAAATGGGGAGATATTGGTAACAAAGTTCCTAATATATGATCAAAGGGGTGGAAAATTATGGGCCATAGAGAAGCATACCAAGATCATGCTATGTTATGAGGGTATTGAATGTCGCATTGATGG